>NJDD01008253.1:41792-108926 GCA_002245505.1 Calephelis nemesis | reverse complement strand
ACACACACACACACACACACACACACACACACACACATATATATATATATATATCTTCACGCCAAGTCCCTTACGGTGTAGGCAGAGAGGATCGACGATCCTCTCTGACGATCTCGACAAACTTGTCTGGCTTTCTTCACATTCATTACCCTTTTCATAAAAACACGCCGGTTCCGGAGACTCTTGACACCACCTTCGGATAATATCCGAGTGATCTAATCGTGGAATGTTAACCTTGGTCTCCTCGGGTAACTACATCCATCCACATTCGCATTGTAAATCCATTCTTTCTCACTGTTACAATGCGGTCAGCGAGCGTTATACCACAGATTTTCCGTAGTGCTCTCATTTCGACCGAATTTTTCCTACTTTCATGCTTTTTCTTACATACCCAACTCCCACTTCTATACAATAACGTTAGGATAAGCACATAATTATTTTAGGTTTAATCCAACATCTTTTGGTGGAATGCATGTTAACAGCGATTCGGAACTGGCTTAAGCTTAGCAATTTCTATTTTAACACCACAAAGAAAAAAATAATTACAGTAGTTTCTATTAAAATACATATTTACAAATTTAATACCCAATTTCTTGGGTAATCTCAATAAGACGATTGAACTATTAGCCCATTTTTTTCTGAAAATATAAAAAAATTAGTTGATTACACTTTCACGATACAACTGTTTAACTTTATACAAATATTGTATTAAGTAACATAGTACAAATTTTCTATGGCGTAAATAAAAGTGTAGCCGCAGAAAGCTCTCCAGATGGTAGAAAACAACCTTAGAATATAGACACCATAAATGTTATAGATGTGTTGCAGTTTGGGTGCAGTGGCAGCAGAAATACGTAAAGCGGTGGGCAAGCTGCTGCACAGCACGGCCTCTATAAGCGTGTACTTCTTACCATCAGGAAATCCATCTGCTTGTTTGCCTTCCATAAAACAAGTAGTCATTATTTATTCATCGATTGACAAGATTTAATTGTTCCACCCACCTAATCCAAAGCGGAAGTTATTATAATAAGGATGACAACTATTGACATAAACTATGACAATTCTAATTCAAGCATGGAACATAATTATTATAAGACACAATTGTCTTCCTTATTGATAATGCCTCAAAAACTAGAATACCGTGTCAGTATTTGTAATCTATCACGAAGCTGTCAACATTGTATACGGCCTCGATTGATCTAGTTATGTAATACATATTAAACTAGTTTATGGTCTGTTTCAATACCGTTATGTTTCTGATTAGTTTTCGACGGATAGCGCATAGTTGTGAATGCTGTGTTATGAATTAATTAGTAATATCAGTGTCATGATCAAAACTTGGATAATGATCTGAGTTTATTGGACCTACTACGAGTTTTTTTATGTTAGAGGTCAGCGAATAAGCACATAGGTCTCCAGATGTTAAGAGCCAAACATGGCCTATAGACATGGTAGATCTTACAGGTGCGTCGCTATCCTCAGGGCGGGATGTTAGGTCAATTTTGCATATGTACTGGCTACAGTACCTTTCATACCGGACCATGGCAGTCATAATGGCGGTAGGAATAGGTAAAGTGGTCGATTCCTACCCGGGAAAATTGCTGTACTGCACTCTACCACCAGTGATCTTGTTGGTGATTGACCTATTCTATTCTCTTATTATTCTCTTATTAGCTACTTGGGATTCTCTCTATTCTACTCAGAGGACACGAGGGAAAATTACGTCAGGAAATTGAAAATGGTTATGCAAATTAATCGTTTCTATACCTCTTATCGTTGGCGCTTGGTAGAGTTCCAATTTAAACACAATTTGTTAATGTTACTTGTCTTATACAAGTAAAGAAGTTTATCCACAACATATTTTTAATATTTTCTAGTGAACAAATTTCCGAATTCTTATGATGCTTTTATAGCGAATAAAATGTGAAGAGTACAAATGACAATAAAAATGTCTCGATGCAACGTTGATTATACATATCTTATAACCGACTATAAGAAATAGCGGATGTTAATAGTTGTTTTCTAATTTTTATATGTTATTTCAGAATTTTGACTTAAAGAATTAATGCTGATCCCTTTTAGCCCACTCAAAAATAAAATGAAAAACAAAATAGGACTTAGGAATTTTCAGTTTTTCCACAACTCATGTTTTATGTTTTTAAAAAAGTCTCTCTATAATAAACGTTGTTATAATTCTAAATAACATGTAAGTCAACCTTCCAAACTAAGTAGATTTATACATTGTTAGATACTGCTATAAATAAAGATACTTTTTTGTGTAATAAAAAAACCCAAAATAAATTGCGAAAATGTACAAGTGTTTTTAAGTGTATACAATAAGTACGTAGACCCAACATAACAAAGCTGCGAGTTTAAACCTCATAGCAAATCGCTCTTTGTTACATTTAATAGATAAATTATATGCCTATGTTATTTCCTTGAACACATTCAAATTCTCGTTTCTCAAGTAAATTTACCCATTGTGTATACAAGTGCTGGCGGCCCGGCTCGGTTTTGCTCTTTTCCTTGAATTACTATCTAATAAAATCGTATCAAAATCCGTTGCGTAGTTTTAAAGATCCAAACATACATAGAAACCGACAGTGGAAAGCTACTTTGTTTTGCAATATGCAGTGAAGACGATAATATGGTAAAAATCTTGTCAATATAATATATTATCAAAACAACTAAATACACAGTTCTGCTACTATTTCTTTTCTATTCTCTTTTTTCTTATCGCCGTTTTGGTCTATCGGTCCAGTGTTGGAATAGTCTTTAAGAGGTCTTGGGTTTTTTCAACTTTCTAAGAAAAACCCCGTTGCTAGGAATGGAATATATTTTCAATTGACGATAGGTTTGCCACCTATAAAATTGCGGGACTTAAATGTAGTTGGTTAGTTGACGTGCTCTTTGGAGCTACAGGCCTACTTACTTTTTTTTATAAAAAGGGTTAAAAAAATTCTATTCGCTCTGAAAGTACGCTCCTCGAAATAAAAAAAGAATTTTAAAATGGGTTGTCCGAGAAATCGATCCACACACCTAATTTTCAAATATTGAATAACCTCTAACAAAACCCACATGCAACGTTGAAAAGAATAATCTTGATCACGTCAGCTTTCAAACAAAAATCCGTATGAAAATCGGTCTATCCGTCTAAAAGTTAAGTTTCCATAGACAGACACACAAAAACCGACACATCACACGTCAATAAATATAGGAATCGAACATGTAACTTCCATTTACCTTCGAAAACGGACAAAAAGGACAATTAAACAAAGTCCGAATTCATCGCAACAAAAAATTAAATATACTTAAAAAAAACTTTATAGGCGAAATCTTTTTACTTTCTAAATTAAAAACATCATATTCAAATAAAAGAAGATACGTAAAACATGCTTTTAGGTTAATACCAGGACCTAATTCTCTGTTCAAAGAAACATGTTGTTAAAAACCACTTAACCTACTATCAGTCACTTTATCACGAGTTGATGAAACCGACCCGGGCGCGCTGAAAGTTAGGATTGCATTGGAGATAAGTAGCTTATTGTTAAAAATAAGTAGGCGGTGACCAAGTCCGATTACGCAGTCGCCGGCGCACTAACAATGATTTATTTCCCGAATACAATGAGAAAATAATCTGTAAAACGAACTCAATCTTTTGCAACCTTTGAAGTATAACAAACAGCATTTTCATGTCTGTAATTGGTAAACAGTAAATCCAGGAATCGAACCCGGGACTTCATAGTTCAACGACGACACCAGATCGATAGACCGGACATACATAACAAACATCAGAACATAAGTAGATGGTTTTGCTCGTAGTTAGAAATACATGACCCCTGTCAATTTTTATATGCTAATAATATTACGAATGTGTGTTTGTTTCTTTTTTCCTTTCATGATCCTACGGAGTGATCGGTGTGGAGATATATTTTAGAAGGATAGAGAGCTGTATGGACTTCTGTTTGTCCTCTGATCCATATTTCTATACTATTGGTTGGGTATATCAGAAAAAGAATAAGAGGCGAATTAATGCGGCCGAAATAAAAGAGCTTCGGAAAATTTGAAACATAACGCTCGCTAGCTGCATTCGCAACAGTGAGGTCCACAAAAAAGTGGGAGGTAAAAAAAGTGTTGGTGTAAACATGAGGAAGGGTTTCATTGTTATTTGTGTTATACGTATTTCCTACAATAAATTCATTTGTTTTTTTTTATACGATAATAAACAAACACACATTTTCTTTAACTTGGCCATATAAATAGTTATACAAGAATAACATCTAGGAACCAAATGACATTCTGTTATCAGTTATCACTTATCAAATTCCTAACAAAAGACACGGATACATTAATTCTTGCTTAACCTTTCGGATAATTACGAATAAGTCCTAATATTATCACTTATATCCTTGTGTAGCACGTGGCAAGACGGACACGCCATTCTTGTTGTATTTCTGTCATTCAGTTCCGGATTGTTTATACAGGTTGTATCCAAAATTTAGGATAAATAGAAAAGATCACAACCGCCACAAACGTCAGAGTGCTAATAGAACTCCAAAAAATATTGTTGATAAAGTTGTTGATAAGTAAAGAAAATAAGAAGAATAAAGATTTGTTGTTAAATAAAGTGTTATTTGTGTCTATAAGCATTTTTGTAATTTCTTAGAATCATAGCATTTAGAAACGCCATAAAAAAACTGATGCATATTTGAGTTTGAATGATAAAAGAAAAGGTGTATAGTTTTCATCGTGTTTGATATTTTAATTATTTTGTAATTATTACGCCCAATGGAAGTAACTTTGGCGACAACTGTTGATAAGTATATAGACTTGTGTATGGACGTTTTTTGATATCAAAATCAATTTCATTGTTCTATTAGGGCTATTATAGATATTACAAATATGACATGTGTTCAACCTTATTAACCAGTTGTTTGGTAAGGAATCTCAATGTATAGATTAACAACTTTAAACTAAGTACAGTTTAAAATAACGCTAAATAATAATAAAATTTGAATTACATGTATGGTATGGATATAATATGATAATAGTGTCATGTACAAAGAAAGAAAAAAAATATTCGCATTTGTGCAACAAAACTGCTTTACGGTCCAATTGATACAAAAAAAAATGTTTATTTCGGATGTTCAGAGACATAATGTCTCTGACATTATTAGCAAACAAATCTTGCAATATGCAGTCAAAACAATTAATAAACAAAATAATGTATATTTAAATGTTAATATAATTAATAGAATAACTATTTTAACCTCATACAAGACATAATACAGTTGGCAAGTGTCAAATTTTACTTTCGACATCACAATTTAAAACTGTTTCGAAATTTACATTTTCCACATTGATTTTTCCCAACTATTTCTGTAAAAAAAATTGTTTTCTAAGTTTTAGTAAGTTATTAATTTTCCTCATTCAAGCCTTTGATTTTAGATCACCCTGTTATATTTATATCAGATATTGCAAGCGTGTTGTTCTCCATTGAACCGACCTAGTTTCCTAGGCCTTGCGCTAAAATAATTGGAATAGGAACTAATAGACAAGCTATTTCACATTATCTAACGATACATGTGTCTAGAATCTAGACCGTTCACTCCATTACAAATAGGAAAAAAGTCCTTAACTAACGTTGCATAAATATCAAAGTTGCTTGAAATTTTCAAATAATTTAGACACGAGATTCTGAGCCTAAAATAATTCTTAGCACAGTAAAGCCATAAAAACTGATTCTAATATCATTACGCCACGGTTTAATTTTTTTTTGCTACAGGTAATTCATAATTCCAACATGGGGTTACAACTTCGTCATTGATGAAGTACATGGAAAATTTATGCATTATCCTACTAATATTACAAACGCGAAAGTTTGTGGATGCTTGTTACACTTTCAGGCTCGAAAGGCTAAACGAATTTATTTGACATTTGGAACAAAGATAGATTGTGACCTGGATTAACACATAGCTTGGATTAACACATAATCCCAATCACACGACGGGTTCTTGTGAAAACGCGGGAGAAGCCGCAAGCAACAGTTAGTTAAGTATAAATCAAAAACACTGACTGGATTGTGATCAAATGTTGATAAGATATCCTCGGACTCATAAACAATCTTCCAAAACAAGAACCACAAAAATCTGTTCTTTATTGGCCGAGTAATCGTGGAACAGACAAAAAAGACCATACAGTTGAATTGATATTTTCCTCCTTTTTGAAGTCGTTAAACAATGTTATTTCGTAGGTCAGTTACGTTTCCGCCGCGTGATACTAAAAGTGTAACAAATTGTAAAACACTGTGACGATAACAATGAGGTAAATGCGCTCAAATTACAAGATTTTTACGAAAGTTTGGCTTTTAGAAATAGTTGAATCCGATAGTTTGAGGATTTTTTAACTTCTATTACGTGGGGCATACTAGAAGTTTCCGGAACTGGCCACTTACAATAAATTAAAAAATAATAACAGAATTTGAAAATGGAGTTCTCCAGGAACATAACATTACTTTTTAAACTTCGAGACTGTAATTTTTTTTTCAATTTGGCGTGGTTCAGATAATTATATCTGTATTATGATGAAACGAAAACGTTTTTTTACGATTGTTAATGATTTTTTTACGCCTGTCGATACTGTACGACAACTAATTATGACTGACAAAAAAAATTTTAATAAATTTGTAATGAACTTGGCATTGAAATGAGTCAAGTGCAAAACTTTCTTATAATATAGTTATAATTACTTATAAATATATTATAAGAAACTAAAGAAGTGAATTAAAAAAACAGGAAAAATAATTTACTACATGTCAGTATGGCCTAAAGGTCTTACCTTATCCCAGGAAGGGGGAAATTAATTAATTGACAGTTCCGTCATAGTTATAATCTGTATAAATTTAAGAACACAATAATTAATTTAAAACAACACATTTTCCGAATAAACATCTAGCTACACCTTTTTAATGTTTTCCCAAACCCTCATTACAATTTTATAAAGTATTACCAACATTATAAAACCGAATATAATACAAAATAGGACATAATGACCACAATTTCGCGGGTTAACGCGAGACAGGGGTCGCTAGTCTTGCGCAACAGTCCAATGCAGCCCAACAACCTATATTGGCATAAGACAATGTGTTGCATAACACAACTTTCCCATTTGCTCCGAGAATATCTAAATCGAATCAAACACCAACGTAATTCTAGTTAGTACAGGAAACAGAAAGTTAGGTAACCTAGTGGCTAGATACAGTCGTGTACTTCGAACTAGTGTTGGGATAATACATTTGTATCCGGACATTTTCCGTTATATCGATTTTTTGTCATCGCGATAATAACTGATTTAAATTTTAAAAAGTATCTTCAATTTTATTTTATTTATAATATCTTAATAAAACAAGATGACGATTTTCAAGGTTTCTATGGATACTTAATCTTATGAAATTGTATGAAAAGACATACCTACAAAAAACTATGTCAGTTAAACTTGTAACTTTGGGAATGGAAAGTATTTTTGTATTCGCACTTTACCACTAACATAAATACTGATTTTAAAATAGACGCTATGATTTAATCTACATATTGGGAACTCGTAATAATTATCGAAATGCAAACACGCAGACTATATATTGGATATCTTTAATAAAACTTAATCAAACGGTATCGTTATTCTAGTTAGTACCTACAGGATCAAATTATATATTATATCTACTACAACCGTGTAGTTCATACTAGTGACGGGACAATAGAAACATATTCGCTGATTACCCATAACATTGACATAAGTACTTGGTACGGACGAGCATTACTGTTATGATTTGATTTATTGAGGAAGATGTAGGTATGTTTGTTAATATTTGATAATTTGTTAGATATCTTAACTTTCTTGCAAAAAACAATTGTGTCAAAATCCGTGTCCGCGTAACTGTCAAACACCTACCTTCGATTGGCAAACCCCTTACGTATTGTCAAGCCCTAGTTCGAATAACCTTGGGTTTCTATGGGCTTTGCCGTGACGCTTTAAGTTCCTATAAGGTACGATTGATTGTTTTTATAAACCAACTAGCTGAGCCGACAGATGTTGTCCTGTACTTATTTTAATTATAGACAGTAAGACTGTCATGTATACCCATTATAGCCTTCTTAGTAGTGATAAACTGGCTTTATTTTAATGCATATTTTTGTAAAGTTATAGTATATTTAAAATCAGTTAGTGTTGAGGGTTCATTATCGTGCCAGAACAAAGTTGTCTAGGCAAACTATAAAAGTTTACAGACAATGTAATTGAAATGTAATTTAGTTTAAGAGTTGATAAATAAATAAAAAAAAAACTTTAAATGTTAATTTGGATCTTTTCCTGACAGCATGACAAAAAAAGAATTAGCAACATGGGACCATCAGTTCACGCGTGATGCAACGATCAATATCAATATCAATAAACAGGGAAACAGTTATTCCTTTTTATACATAAGATGTGTTGATCCGAGCTCCTTTGCAGAATAGACCATCTCTTTCCTTGCCAGGCAGCTCGTAAAAGACGAGCATAGGCTCACCGTCACTAACACCGTGACATCTGACTAGGTGGTAGAGTTTCGCAGCGACTCGCCCGGATTGGTACCACCGCCTTACCTATTCCCGCTGCCATAACTTCATGACGTGTTCCGGTTCGAAGGGTAAGGTAGCCGGTAAACTTACTTTTGCTCGAGGCCTAACATCCTGATCTCACGTTGGCAACGCACCATTACCATTTTTGGTGTCTCTAGGCGGCGTGAATTTCTTACCATCAGGAAATCCGTCTGCTTGTTTGCCTTCCTATGATATAAAAAAAGAATTAAGTTTGAATGATGATTAAAACAATACATAACATCGGCTTCATGCAAAATATCAGTCACGACCTTAAATACAACATTATCCGTCAATTAATTCATTGACTGATAAAACTGACAGCAAACCTATCGTGTAATAGCCACCATAAAATCAAATCCAATAACAGTACTATTGAAAAAACATATATACCATGAACTCTAATAACGATATTAGTAAAGACTGTTTGGATCTAAATAATACCTATTAAAATAATACTGTCTTGAAGAAACCGCTTCATTATACTAAAACTAGCGGCCCGCTCCGGCTTCGCACGGGTATAAAATATACATTTAAACCTTCCTCTTTAAACACTTTATCTATTAAAAAAACAGCATAAAAATCCGTTGCGTAGTTTGAAAGATTTAAGAATACAAAGGAACATAGGGACAGAGAATGCGAATTTGTTTATACTATGTAGTAATTATACACGCAAGAAATTCTCTTATATCAAAATTCTGGCAACACTGCAACTCTATTTAAAAATCTATCAATACGTTATGTCAGTTATAATGAACTTGGCTGTATAACAAAAAGCTGTGGTTAAACAATTTGGCACAGATTAAAAATCGAAAGTCACAATCAATCACTACTTTGATCCATTATCACGTAACTGAATATGGTTAGAATGAATAGCGGTTACGTCCACAGTAACAATAGATGCAATTTGAAGAGGTATTAAGGCCGTAGATAAGTTTGTAAATATGTGATAGTAGCCCACGCCCATGGCGTCGCCTGTGCGACATTTACACTAGTATTTTAAACGAGAAGACCGTCAAGTGTGCTATATGCTGAAGCACATTGAAGTGAAAACTTTTTTTGAATCGTTGTATGCTATTTGCAATGGGTAAAAAATGTTTAACTTGCCTCAAGACACGTGACCTATGGGGTTACTCTTGAAGCTCGATTCATGCATTATTGGGAATTGGAATCGAGTATGTTATTTTAGGTACTCTTGAACATAATACAGGCGAATTATTAACACTTAATTTATAATAAGCAATAACTTATTTGATAGGATTCGTTGAATTCATTTGTAACTAAATGTTAATCATCTGCTAGTACAATGTTTAAAAGTACCTGTAATGACATATACGATTCCAATTTGCAATTCGCATGATATCGAGTTTCGAGAGTAAGCCTACTGATCGAAAGTTTGTAAGACGAAAAGTGCGTAAACCCTAGTTTTGGCGCCATCGAGAGAAAGGATGGTCGAGGTTTTTTGATAGTTATTGAATTTCGTGTTAAGATTGGATGAAATTAGTCAATTTTGGTGGCATTTTGTACAATTTTGTTCAGTGAAATAGCACAAATGAAATAATCGCTAAGAAATTGGCGTATCGTGTATTTCCTCGTTGCCGCCAAATCTCATTTAAGAGCTTGTGTAATGACTTGACTTCCTGACGACTTATGACTGATGACTAATTATGATTGATTGAAATTGATATAAAATTCGATGCAAAATTTCTACTTGACTAATGGCTAAATACTAACGTGAAGGCCAAAACCCAAAGAAAGAAAGTGCGTAAAACCCACTGTCGTCGGATTTTTTACTGTGATTATTGTTTCGCCGGCCGGGCATATATCTAAAATGATAAGTAGAGATACTCTTAAATCTGATATTGTGAACATTGGAAAATGGAATCGTATCTTTTAGGTTATTGAACTTAGGATATTTTGAACTAGCGGATTATTAACATTTAGTTACAAATAAAATCAACGGTATTCGATAAACCAATTTGTATACAATTAACTAAATGTTAATGATTCGCCAGTATTATGTTCAAGAGTACCTAAAATGACGTACTCGATTCCAATTTCCAATATTGCATGAATCGAGCTTCAAGAGTAACCCTAATGAATATTACTTTACGATTTATCTCGGTTTAGACTTGTAAATCCACTTAGACTTAGAATTAAACAGCTGATATTAAGTGTTAAATCTTAAATTAAAATTCTATAGGGTTTTGGAAACTAGTGAGAAATCTAGATTAACAAACTTTATCCATAGCATAATGTTTGCCTATTTTAGGAATCAGAAACCCTATAGCTTCTAAATTACTTGAAACATTGTACACCAAATAAAATATTCTCCTAATTTTGAGCAACCTGTTGGTTTTTAAACAATATAACAACTTAGGTCACTTGGGAAACAATTATATTATTTCATAACGATAGCTTTTATGTCAAAATTATTTCACACGAAACTTACTTCTTATTGTTTTTTTTGTTTTCTTAAAACTTGTTTTACACGGATCATCGGATTTATAATTTATGGTGTTGAAAGAAAAGAAATATATATATAGTTATTTTACTAACATTTTAACTAGGTATATAAGTTTTAAGATTTTAAGAAACAGACATATTTTAATACTTAGTCGTTATTTGATTAAATAAACGTTAGCATTAGAATGAGTAGTTGTGTCATGTTCATGCATCATTTAATCATTTGTACATTACAAGCAACAAGCAAGCAAGCAGATTGTACTTTTAATGTTAAAATTTATAAAAAACCTTTAAATGAAACAAAAGCTCATGACTATCTCGCAGTTCTTTGTTTTAGCTTCATTATTTTTGAGAAAAATCCATTACTTTCCTATCGTATAATGTTGGAACTTTTATCTTCGAATGAAGGGAATTCATATCAATATATCTATGCTTGCAAAGCTCGTTGGACCTTATATTACACCCACAGATTATATGTAGCAAAGTTAAACCACAAACTGTGAAACCACAAGCGTACTATTTCATTTTTAGTTGATAATCAAATAGTTTTAACATTTTCGCATCTTACTTAACCCATAAAAGCATAACGAATTTTCGTTCAAGCAACAGTGACGGTAAAAAATGTGAAAATGGCTAATTTGTCTCGAAAGCTTGACATTTGGCTCTTGACGTTCGGCCATCTTTGTCCGACCTTGCTCCAATAATCCGGCGTGTTCTTTCGCAACAGATTGTGGGAAAAATCGACAATCTGCATTATAATGTCATTAAGATGTTACCAACAATATACAACGGTTTTGATAGCAACCATTAATCTTTTCATATTTATGATATACGATTTTTAAAATTATCAGTTTGAACTACAGCTGTATGTTTTATTATTATAGTATACTAGCAGTTTCACGCAGCTTCGCTTGGGTAACTTGGCTTCTACTGCACCGATTTTAATGAAACGAATCCTAAGTCACTCAGGGATAATGTAGCATTCTAAAGGTGAAAGAATTTTTGAAATCGGTCCAGTAGTTTCGGAGCCTATTCATTTAAAACAAACAAAAATCAAACCTTTCCTCTTTATAATGTTAGTATAGAACTATAGATAAAAAGGTCGCTTACAGTTGTCTAAAACTACGCAACGTATTCAGATAAGGTTTTTTAACAGATTGAGTTATAGAAGAGGAAGGTTTATTAAGGTAACAATACAGACAGAAGTTTGTCCACCCTTGCGAAACTGGGACGAGATGCTAGTTTTTCTAAAGAAGTAAGGCAAAATTGTGTTCAGATATTTTTATACATCTCACGTCGCAAAGTCTACCACGATCGTCATTTGGTTTCGGGGATAAATGCGTAGCCCATACAGACAGCAGACGGACAAACACGTAAACATAAGTTCTCAAAAGTTTGTGCAGTTAAACAAATTTGTCACTTTTTTACTCTTTAAAAGTTAAAATAAAAGAGATAGAAAATTACAGTTAAAAGGTACAAAATGCTATTGCTTACAATGAGATAAAAATTTTTTTATCTCATTTTATATCAAAAATATCAAAAAACCTAGACCTAGTAAATAACTGTGCAGTTAAATAAATTTGACACTCTAAAAGTGACAAATATGTCAAAATCAATGACGTTCTAGTCTCGCGGTCTTAAACCTGTCATTTCATCATTTTGTGTCAAAGTGACATACATAACATGTATAAAGTTGAATTTAAGTAGTGTCCTCTCAAGATTCCTGTGGTAACTATATATTGTACCGTGCTTTATCCAACACGTAGACATTGGCGAAATCAAACTACGCATGGTAGTTGTAAAAGCCATAAAAGAAAAAGAAGAAGAAGAATTAGTGTCCTGAAATGCGAATCATAAAGCACCCTCAAATCTCGTAGTGTCATTCAAACAGCAAAACACCTTTAAGACCTTTGATGTATATTATTTCCATGAAGTTAACAATACCCGCAATATAATTTGGTACTAACACCCATTATAATTGACATTTCAAATGATTAAGCCCACATCACATTCATTACGAATAGAAAGCGATTATGTAAAATCCAATTATTGTTTTAAAACTATCTCATCACAAAGTCAAACAGATGTTGATCTTTGTATTGAGATGTTATAACTTATATGTGTTGAGTCATAGTTCAATTTTAATACTTTAGTATGTTCCGGTCACAGTGACTAAGTAGACGTTAATTAGGTCAAATTTAAAAAATAAGTAACACCTTATCCTTTCAAGATGCTTTTATATAACTTGTAAGTATCTGTTGCTTAAATTTGGCAAGTCATCTTGTTGGTGATTGTTGCTCAAATTTATATTCAGATTAATCTGAAATTTTAAATTTCATTTATTTACAAAAAAAAAATATAAAATTCGTGTTTTACAAAATCTACAGAACATTACATTTTAAATCTATAATTTTACCAGTGGACTCCACACCAGTTGAAACTAATTTGGTATCACACACACATCTATATAAAAATACGTGATGCCAAAACTTTGGACCCTTTTTTACAAAATTGCGCGGACGCAGGAGCATGAAATTTGGCACACTTGTAGCTTATGTGTAGGAGAAATGCTGAACGCTAATATTTTTAAATAATAATGTTTGTAAAGTACATTAAATCAAATAATACATAACCCACACTACCATGCATTTGACACATACGAACAAATTGATGATAATGATAAAATATCACATACTCGTATGGCGCACTAAAAAATTTGCAAATGAAGTAGTTTATCTTGAGAAATGAAGATGGCGTTCTTATCAACAAGATATTACAATTTATTATGGTCAAATTTCAACCAATGGGTCACTAGTATTTCAAAAACGGCAGGGAAATTATTTTTGTTGTAACTTTAATATGTTCCATCTCACTTGCAAATTTTCTTTTTAGGATTAACTAGAGTTCTTGCATATTGCTGTTTTGATAAACTTCTTGCATAACACGTACCGAGGAGCGGAAAGTAAATGTATAGATACCGGTCAAATTTGGTGTCCAATACTAAAGAAGACTAACTATCAGTAAAACGAACGTTTTCAGTAACGTTATTATCGTCGGTCAAGGTCGAGGGCTTACCATACACGCCAAAATCACCTATCATTATTCGCGCTCAATCCCCCACGGAGATAGACATTTATGTAATGGTCTTAGATGTCTGTAATACTGAGTCAGTGGGTTTCTTAAATTTATTACACTATTTACATAATTGTGTACACATTAGCACACCTACATTACATAGATATTTGCTTGACCGCCTCGTTAGTCGAGTGGCTAGCGTACACGCCTAACTACACTGACTAACCGGGAGACTCGGGTTCGATTCCCGACGGGGGCAGGCATTTGTGTGATGAACATTTAGATATCTGTATTTCTGGGTTCATTCATTTCCGGGTCTGGGTGTTTACTACATTTATTCTATTTATTTAAGTATTTCTATGTATTAGTGTCTATCGTTGACTAACACCCATAACACAAGCATATAATTTGCTTACTTTAGGTTAGATTCAATATGTGTTACATTTCCAGGGATATTTAAATATTTTTGCTGACTTTGGGGTTCGATCAATTCATGCAATTTTATATTTTACTAGGTGGTAGAGATTCGCAGCAACTCGCCCGGATTGGTACCACCGTCTTATATTTTCCTGCCTTTTGGTGGCAGCGTCAGCGCGTCGTTGACGTGTTCCGGTTTATGGGTAAGGTAGCCGGTAAACTTAACTTTGCTCGAGGCCTAATATTCCAGCCTCTGGTTGGCAACGCACCATTACCATCTTTGGTGTCTCTAGGTGGCCTGAATTTCTTACAATCATACCTTTCTTACAACTTATTTTTCTTACAAATCCGTCTGCTTGTTTGCCTTCTAACGTTATAAAAAAAAATTCAGCGAAATATATTTATAATTTATATATAATGATTATAAACAAAGGATACAACAAAACCAACGACCCTGCGGTTATTTAACGTGTCCATTGCGTTCAATGAGCGTCGTATGTGCGAATATACTCTTATGTGCATGGGCTCTAAGAAACTTTGCCTATTCTTACTTCTTGTAAAGTATTATTACCTACAGCATTCTTGTATATTATAATGTGTAAAATTGTTGATTTTTGATGATTTATCGCTGAACGTCAATGTCAAAAGCAGCGGTTATGTAAATTATGACATGTCAATAAATATATCACAGCTATAAATAACGGATAACATGTTAAAACGGTAACTAGTTTAATTATACAACGTATTAACACGAATTACGTAAATGACATCACAGAAACCGACGACGAAAATGAAAGTTATAGAGAACGAAAGTGGTCGGGAAGTGTGTCGGCCGCGCTTCGATCCGTTGTTCTACATAATCTTTTTAGTTCAATATATTGTAAGTAACCCAGATAAAAAAAATATTATTTTTATACATAACACTAGTTGTTGTTCACGGCTTCGTTCGCATTTTCAAGTTTAAAAAAGAAAGAGAAAATATTTATTTGCGGAATCTGATTGTTACACATATGTTACAAAATTATTTAAGCGTTCCAACATATTTTATCAACTTGTGGTGTGCAAATATTTTACTAGATTTTAATCAAATTAGTAATTTTAATTATTTGTTTACTATTTACTAATACAAAACAAACAATTTTTAGATTGTAAATTAATTTATCTCTATCTACCCTAAACTATCAAAACTTTAAACGCATAATTGTTGAATTAATTATCAAAATAGCTGAACTTTAACCTAGTACAATCGGATAGAGATGCGGATAGACATTTTAATAAGACATTTTTTTATGTTAAGAAGTCGTAATCGCCTCTGTAGTTTAGGTCCTGTGTTGATACTCCCTACGTGAGGTCTCGAATTAGACAACTCATAAAATATAATCTTATTAAAAAAACAAATCCAAATTTGATAAGATCCCGATTGGCAATAAGTTTGCCACCTATCACGTTTGGGACTATCGTCTTCTTCACATGGATGTCATTGTACCTCTGCTATCTCTATGGGAATACGGGCGTGAAGAAACCTTTTTTGAGATATCGTATGTACTTATACTAGCTGGCCCGGCAGACGTTGTTCTGCTATTTTTTATTTACTGTGATTCACCCTCATCACTTAGGGTTATAAAAATAGATGTTGGCCAGATTTAGGTACTCAATATGCTTACAAAATGGTACGAAAAACGGTTAAGCTGTTTCGGAGGAGTTCAATCACGCACACCGTGACACAAGAATTTTATATATTAAATATGTATATGTAAAAAAATATATTCACGCCCATATCCTCGAAGAGTGAGGCAGAAACGCAACCAAGGCACCCACGACTAGCCGAAGACACTAAGTCCCACAGTGTGATAGGTGGCAAGCCTATCGCCATCCGGGCAAATATCCAATCTTGGTAAACATTATTTTTATTAGAAAATTGATATTACACATTTTCTACTTTTTTTTGTTGCCCGACCAAGGGATCGAACTCGGGACCTCAAGAAGTCAAGTCAGACGCCGGACCGCTAAACCACAGGCACATAGATGCACATACATGAGTATGTTACACACATGTATCTTATGAACATATGTACATTTATACACGGATAAGTCATGGATCTTACAATAATAATATATCTCTTAGTTCCGTAAGACAATAATCAACAATTTGATTGTTCGAGACTTCCGCCTACATAAGAATAAGTAAATAGCTTCTAAGGAATTTATTTCAATTTAAAATTTACATACATTTTAATAATTTTAAAATTCACATGTTTTTTAATTTTTATATTTTTCAACCGACAACATATGGAAAGAGACCACCAAACCGCCACATTTTTTTATGTCAGACCAATTTAATTTTGAAGTTTTTTTTAACCACTCAAAAAATAAGGAGGTAATATGTTTTTTTCATATGTTTGTTACGTGTTAAGGTACTCAGCAAATAGCAAATAAATTTTATTGTTTTTTTTGTGGAGACATAGGTCACGTATCAGAGAATACAAAGAAGTCTTTTGAGGATGTGCGGTATCAGTTGCCGTGTTCTTGGAGGTAAGGATAGCCGATAAATTTGTTAATTACGACATAAGATACCAGTTTCAGTTTAGTAAGTAATAAGTAAAGTCTTTTACTTATTACCAAATAAAATTTATACCTAAAAGCTGCTTCTATTTTCTTTATTTTCTGTCAATTAGTCGTTTTTTTCATAAGATAATCTTTAATCTCTGTGTTCTAGCGGGACTGCGTTATACTTGATTTCGTGAAGTCACCGGGTCGATCCCCGGCCAGGCAAAAAGTATCGTCACGCCCATGTCCCCGAAGTGGTAGACAGAGGCACAACCAGGACACCCACGATTAACCGAAGACACTAGGTCCCATAATGTGATAGGTGGCAAGCCTATCACCAATCCCAAGCAACCTTGACCGCCTTGTTGGTCGAGTGGCTAGCGTACACGCCTAACTGCATCGACGAACCGCAAGGCTCGGGTTCGATTCCCGACGGGGGCAGGCATTCTTGTGATGAACATTTAGATATCTGCATTTCCGGGTCTGGGTGTTCTAATCTGGTATCTAAAATCTATTCTGGTATCTATTTAAGTATTTATATGTATTAGTATCATTGACTAACACCCATAACACAAGCATATAATTTGCTTACTTTGGGGTTAGATTCAATTTGTGTGATTTGTCCAGGGATATTTATTTATTTATTATTTATATTTACCTTTTTTAAATTAAAAAATTGGAACAACCGCATTTTCTTTTTATTTCCCGACCCGCGATTCGGACCCGGGACCTCATGAAGTCAAGTCCAACACTTGGGCCGCTAGACCACAGAGGCGATTGCCGGTTAGGCAACAAAAATAAAACGAGTTTTTTTTTTAATTTTCTGATAAAAACAACCTTGCCCAAGATTGTATATGTGCCTGGGCTTATTGTCGTCGGTTAATTGTTGGTGCCGTGGTTGTGCGTCTGCCTACCTCTTCGAGGATATGAGCGTGAAGACACTTGCTTTTTTAGTCAATTTTTAAAAATGTTAGATAAGTTTTAAAAAAGCGTTAATTACCATAAAATAATTGTAGAAGGTTAATTTTTAGACCTTTTTTTAACGAATTCAGAATAGAATTCGTCACGGCGGCTATTAATTGCGGGAAACTGCCGACGAATGATAAATTAAACGTTATTTACAACCTCTTCTACGAAAAATCAATTAATTATTTGCAAACTGAGCTTATGGAAGTTATTAGGATTAATGAATCAGTGTCATATGTTTTTTGTCGCAAATATTAGTCTCGTCCATAAACATGTTATATTTTAGCTTACATACGGAGATAACTTTGGTATATGGTGAGATTTCTTTATATTCACCTATATTTATATCTATCTGTATGTATAGGTACTTATATGTACAAAATAAGGTAGTGTCAAAAGTCTTCAAAACCATCGTGTTTTTAAAAAAGTATCTCCACGCCCATGTCCTCGAAGAGGTAGGAAGAGACACAACCAGGGCATCCACGACTAGCCGAAGATACTAATTCTCACAATGTGATAGGTGGCAAGCCTATCGCCAACCGGGCACGTAATATCCTATCCCGAGCAACATTTTTTTATTAGAAAATTGGAAAAACAGAGTTTTCTTTTTGTTGCCCGACTCGGGAGTCGAACCCGGGACCTCATGCAATCAAGTCCAACAACTGAACCGCTAGACTACAAAGACGATTTCGTGTTTTTAAGAAAACAGAAATGAATGCGATGGGAGCTAGGCTCTCTGCCTACCCCACAAGGACTTGGTGTAATAGGTTAGAAATGAGATTTGTGATAAATATTTGGTTTTTTGAATTCGTCTAAGCTATGAATAGTAGAAAAAACATCAAAATATTGGAAATTTGTAGTTTTAAAAATTCACGTAGAACGGGCCGAGCAGTACGAAGTTTGCCGGGACAGCTAGTTAAACATTTGCTCGTTCCATATAATTTAATTTTATTAAATTAAATAACCTGTTTCATTTTGACATCTATCGGATTAGTTTTTTTTCAATGTGTGTGCTGTTTAGTTTTATTTTATTTAAAGTTAAAATAAAATATTACTAAAAATGCCAACGCGGAACAAGTTTGCTTATCCTATTAATATTAGATATAAATGCGAAAGTTTGTATGTTTGTTTGTTACTACTTTACGGCAAAACTACTGAACCGTTATTTACGAAATTTGGCACACACATAGAGGGTAACTTGTATTAATATATAGTATAGTTTTTATCCCGAAAAAATGTTCCTGAGGGATCTCTAGCCACGCAGGCAAGAGTGCAAGTATATTCATATATTATTTTGTATAATTTTGACCTCAATTTTTTTGCAATATTGCTAAACTGCAAGTACGTAACTATTCTGCCCATCAATAATGTATAGGGAGCCACTGAGAAATTACAATATTGATTGCATACGCAATAGGAAGAAGGAAAATGACATGTATAAATACTTGTGTATATTATCATCAACAAAATGGCAGGACATTAATATCTCGATAATGATGTCGGAAGCATCTTCATACGTAACACGACTTGTGTTTTAACATGGTTATAAAAATGTGTCATCCTGTATTATTACCAACAATGGCCAGACATAACAATGTCGAATATACCTGTTTAGCCAAAACATCTGTATATATTCTAAACAAGCGAAATTTGCATATACATGTGTTGTGGATTTTTCGATAAAACTCAGCAGCACTTTTTATTTTATTTAATTTATATCGCTGACAAGAATTTATTCTTAGTCAAAAAACAAAATTGACAAACTCTGACCGCATCTTATACTAAAGCTAAAAATGAAACATGTGTTAACGATTAAAACAACGTTACTTCACTTTGACTTGGTTAAACTTAATAAAAGTGTAATCCCCGAAGTGGCAGGCAGAGGCATCTAGGACTAGCCGAAGACACCGCAATCTATCACCAACCGGATACATATCCAATCCCGGGCAATGTTATTATTATTAGAAAATTGAAAATACACATTTTCTATTGTTTCGTTGTCCGACTCGGGGATCAAACCCGGGTCCTTAGGAAGTTCCATGCCCGACCAGTAGAAGTCCGAAGTTAAGGTTAAGTATTTTTCATTGTCATAATTGTTTTATTCCAGTTTGATGTTTTGTGCATTTTTTTGCCAATTAAGAGCACCCTCTTAACAATTCTTTGATTGTATTTCGATATTTAAGGTTGCCTTGAAGATATCATTTTCATATTTCATTTTTAGCACTTTAGTTTTGTATTTGGCTCACGATGAAGAGTAAATCTATTCTACTCTATTACTTTACAACTTGAATGTACCAATTGAAACAAAAGATATAAAATGATAAAATTAATTTTGGATATTTGGCTCACCTTTTTTACGTGCTATAAGTTATGAATACAAAAAGGAAAAATGTTTCTTTCCCTGAAAAGCTTTAAAATTGTCTCAAACACGGAACAAGTGCTAAAATAGTAATATCTTAAGATTAATGTACTCGAAATAATATATTTGAATATAACGCATAGTCGTTACCAGCAGTTTTTGAATTGCACGCATTACTAATGTCAAAGTACTCGTCAAAACTTAATCAAATCTTTTAAAAAATACGGGAAGTATCAGCTTTCAAACAAAAAATAATTCTACAATTATAGGTTAGGTCTTTCATGTACGAAAATCAACTACTCCCTTCAAAACTCTACAAACAGAACAATGACAATCACTACAGTTCAAAATCAAAAAGGCAACATAAAAAAATACGTAATTATAAAATTTGCGGAAAATAAAGCAAGTGTATTTACAAATGAACAATTTGCATACCACAATGCGGTAGAATATGTTGATACGAATAAGTATTTTGTAACAACTTAACACACAAATTCCGCAAATAAAGTGTTTTCATTTAATTTCAAGAGTATTTATATTGATAACAATCTGAGCGAGTTGTTGGAGGGCTGTTAAAATGTAATTTATATAATTAAAAGCAATTGTACGTACAAATTATGATCGCACCTCGTACTACATCTACATATTAATACGTGATGCCAAAATTTTGGACCTCTTTTTACGAAAATTACGAAAGAAGCATACAATTTGACACACTTATAGTTTATATGCAGGAGAAGTGCAGAACGCTAATATTTTTCTATAATAACGCTTATAAAGTACATTAAATAAATAAATAAAACATTACTCACACTACCCTGCATTTCACACACAAACAAATAATATATTGATGATAACGATAAAAGATCATAGATGGCGCGGAAAAAGTTTGGAAATAAAATAGTTGGTTTTGAGAAATGAAGAAGGCGTTCTTAACAACAAGATATTAAAATATATTATGGTCAAATTTCGACCAACGGGCGACCACTAGTTAAAAATAATTATACGTACAAATTATGATCGCATCTCGTACTACATGTTAATAAACTTGTAAAAAGTTTATCAGTATCGCAAGAAAGACTAATGGATGGACACCGTTCAATTACGGATAATTTATGGTCCCCGAGCCCACGAGTGAATATCAATATACATTACACATTACAGTTGTAGCCAAGTCACGCGACACCAGTGACATAACCGCTTCCCGTATCCGAAACAAGATGCCAAATTACAAATAGCACTAAACTGTTTTATAAATTTTTGCACATGTTATCAAAGACAATATATTTACTAATCTCTGTCATAATGAAGCTGAATTTCTTAACGATCGATTCTGTAGAATCCGCGAGAAAATCTCGGCCGTGTGCGTTGGAGTCGTCACATTCCAACACCGAAACTTCTTTGCTTACCTATGTTTATGTTTCAATTATTTACGATAAATTTTCTAGCAGTATCTTGCGAATTACCTGAAACAAGTAAACGATTTCGATTAATTAATACGATAAATAATAAACATCATGCGTGTTGGCGACTAACATACCAACTTTATCATAAGAAGCAAAACATTTAGGAGCCTGATACCACAAATTAATTACTGTCATTGGGGACCAATACCATGGGACTTACATCTATATCACAAATACTCAAAGGCATTAAAAACGACCATTGATTAATTACGAACTTTGTCTATTCTATGGTTTTTTCAACTCAAATGTCAGCTAGCTGAGAATTTTGGCGGGATGGGCGATGCAAAAGATGGATTTAATTTTTGTTATTGAATAAAGATTACACATTGAGTTTAAATAGTGAATTTTAGTAGCATTTTGCATTATTTTAAAGTTTTAGTGTAGCGTTCATGAAGAAATTAGGGTATTGTGTGTTTTCTGGATGCCGTCAAATCTAACTCGTTGATAAGCTCAGAAAGGTTGTTACCGCTTTAACTAAGACACTTGACTTAATTTGAATAATCTAAGTCCGATTTTTTAAAATCTATATAAATCTGTAGAAGGGTCAATTCTGTACATTGAAAATATTGAAATAATAAATAGCAGGGGTGTTACTGGATCGACACCAAACCCAAATATGTGATTAAAAAATTTTTTGTCTATTTGTCTGTATATTCAGGCATCACGCGAAAACTAACGGTTCGATTTCGATGAAACTTGGTATAATTATACCTTATTATCCTGGGCATAAAATTGGATACTTTTTATCCTTGAAAAATACATAGAAAAAAAATCTTAATTTTTCAGTTTTATCACGCGAAGACCGACATCCGCGCGGACGGAGTCGCGGGCGAAAGCTAGTCGGATCATAATTTATGAAAATCAAATCAACTCGAATAATGGCAGATGCTGACGCTTATGGCAAAAAATGTCAGTCAGTTGTTATAAGCTGGATACATACTATCGGACGTAAGTCGCGGACGTGACCTTGAATATTCGGACGTCTAAAAGATATTTGGTGCGCTCGATGTTTATTGTTTATGTCAGCCAAAAGCGTCCGCGGACCGTATGTAAATATTTATCAGTCGCATATGTAAACCGCGTCCGACAAAATGTCTCCAACTATGCACATTACCTTGTGAAAAATATAAATTTCTTATAAGTCCTCAAAAAACTTATCAGTTATAAACTTAAATTTAAAGCATTCGTAACAATCTATAAATAAGCAACAAAGACACAATAAAAACGAAATAATTACACAAACCCCGCATTTATGTATAAGATTAAGCCGACACGTTCGCCCTTTACCTATTAACACGAATAGTGACACGTGTGCAAAAACCGCATTATAAAAATCACGCAATATTTGTACGAACGAATACCAACCTTAAATTAAAGACACAGAATCGATTTTTCGGTGAAACGGAGTTGCAATTATGTCAAAGTGCGCTTAGATTTGACACTGGACGTACACGCAGTACTTTATACGGCGAGACAATACGCGAGGCGAATTTTAATTACTGTCTAAGGTTAAGCCATGGAAATGAGCGGAACAAATCCTTAAAACACCATTATTTGGTGAATGTTAAAGCTAAGTGCAGCAAAAAACCGACTTAGATTTAATTATTATCATATACGCAAAAATTTAGTATTTCTCATTTTTTCTGGGATCCCGTCCTAGAAATCTGTCTTGTTAGCAGTGAAACCATTTCAGAAGTACGCTCTTTTAAATAAAAAAAAATGTTGTTAAATTTGTTCATTTATAATAGAGAACTCGATTAAAAATTTAGGAGCTTGATTAAAAATATAGAAGCTGAACGTGTAAACCTCCCTTTTTTTAATATACTAGAAAATATAATCAACTATATCCTGTTGCAAATACCTAATCGTAGTTTAATGTCAAAGCACCAGCCAGTCATGGCTGATTTAGATAACTTGATTAGGAAACACGCGAAACTCCCTCCGGCAAGGCTGTGTGTCATTGTTTTAAAACTGAAGATTTTTTCCGCATGTCTACGCCCGTGTAAACAAAAGAAAGCTATTGACATATCTGATAAGTTCATGACAAGCGGAACAGGAAACTTTTTAATCTTTTGTCTTATATCCGGTGCTGAACTGTCTATGGGTGTCAAGGTTGACATATTACACAAATTACACATCAAAGGACCGTTATCTATGCTCAGTCATTCGAATAAGATTTATCCAAGGCTGCGAGACAATGCTCTCGATACAAGCCTACATTTTAAACAATGCCAATGAAAATAACGTATTAATGTTTGACCGAAATAAACAATGCAAAATGAATGAGTCGATATATCAAACGAAACAGATCAATATGTTGTTATATATTGCAGACCTATCTATAATCAGATCTATGTTTAGAAACACAACTTATTATCTTGGTTTACTTTTTATAAATACAATAAATATTAAAATAATAACATATTACAACATCAATTATGATTATAACATATCCCCGTGTTGGTCCGGGCTATGGGTGTGAAGATACTAACCTTTCTAGATTTTATTTTAAATGTAGGTATATCTGTTTTAAGTAATATATAACTTTTACATAGCAACAGTTTGTTTACTAGTACTAATAATCAATATTGCTATTCAGAAATATAATCCAGCTTTATACATCTTTTTTTACAACGTATTATTGTAATTTTACAAATATCTCACATAGTGCTTTGTGACAGGTGTAAATTATTATGTAATACATTTGTTGCAAAATTATAGTGCGGTCTACCACAGCGAGGCTTTTAATTTTAATAGCATTATAATAATGAAGCACCATCACAAGGTTTATACTTCATTTTAGAATATTCCTATTTATATACTTTTTTTCTATTGTTTTAAAATTAATAGATATGTCATACAATGAGGACACTATCCTTAAAGTGTAACTAAAATAAATATCATAGAAAATAATCCTAGAATAAAAAAACGATTGTGTGATTTTACTACGGTAAAAGTGAAACTTGATCTATAATAACTACAAAATACAGACGCCGCCAAATTAGCCTCGGCTGCTCTGACGTCACCGTCACGCGACATGCGACACACAGACCAAAAAATGTAATAAAAGTTTTACTTCAAAAGAAATCGGCGTGTTTGTATGAAACGGGTAATGAATGTGGAGGAAGCAAAGGTCTGCGAGGTCTGCCAGGACCGTGAGGCTTGGAACTCGATAGTCTCTGCCTACCATGTAAGGAACTTGGCATGAAGATATGTATGTATGTAAAAATCTATGACTTCCGACAACAAATATGAGGTGTAATGTAACTCAGAACCATCTCGATCCCATCAGCTTTCCAATAAAAACTCCTCATCAAAATCCGTCCATCCGATCAAATTTCAAAAATAATACTACCTTTAGCAAAATACTCAAAATGTATGTGACTTATCCTACATGTTAGTGTTATTTTTTCATCTGATTTGGAAATTGGAACATTGGACTTGTGAAACAAACCGCTTGAAGGGTCTACCTTGCATGGACCTCCGACCAGAACCCATGTCGAACTATAGCAAGAAAAATGACTGAAAAAAGTGTTATGCTTTTAAGGGTTCCGTACCCAAAGGGAAAAAAGAGACTCTATTGTTAAGCCTCCACTGTCTGTTTGTCTATCTGTCTGTCTGTTTGTTTGCCTGTATGGCTGTATCTCATAAACCGCGATAGCTAGAAAGCTGAAATTTTACAAATGATGTTCCGTTGCCGTTATAACAATAAATAAATAAATAAATATCCTTGGACAAATCACACGAATTGAATCTAACCCCAAAGTAAGCAAATTATATGCTTGTGTTATGGGTGTTAGTCAACGATTCTAATACATAGAAATACTTAAATAGATACCAGAATATATTTAATAAACACCCAGACCCGGAAATGCAGACATCTAAATGTTCATCACACAAATGCCTGCCCCCGTCGGGAATCGAACCCGAGCCTCGCGTTTGGTCGATGTAGTTAAGCGTGTACGTTAGCCACTCGACCAACGAGGCGGTCAATAAAATACTAAATATTTAAAAAAATCTTCAATATTGTTGATCACATCGGCACAGATAGTTAATTTCTGAGCTACCGCAGTTTGGTTCATTTTCTTGAAACAGGACCATAAAACTGTCAAATCGTTTTTGTACTCCATGGTCATTTTGAACTGGGAAATAAAGTGCATTTAGGAATTCAAATATTTTTAAATAAAGAAAAATTTATACTGTTTTACGTAACACTTATAATTTATTATTTTGTAATTAGTCTACCGGCTTCGCATATACAGCATCATCAGGGTTAAAACTTAAACTAAAACGTTAAAACTTAAAAGTTAAGGAATGCCAAGATGTTGATTGAACATTTTAAATTATCCAGTTATAAAATGACAAAAAAAAACGTAAAATATATGAGTCACGTTTTAATGTTTCCTTTATAAATTAGCCGCAAGTCAGTCACGAGTTTACACGTTTGTGCAAACTAAATGCAAATCGCATAAAAAAAGCCTTTCGAGGTCGTTAACCCTTTCATGTATAGTCAGATAAAAATTTAGAACATACTTAGCTTTAAATAAAGTATGATTGAGACCTTACACTTTATCAGATTAGAATATCAACAAGCGGACGACATTCTGATAGCATAAAATACACATTGCACATAGCCACTAAAGATGTTAGTGGTACACTGTTAACTTGAGGATGGGGTTACACCCTTTGGCGTCAATAAGTTCGCCAGTTAAACAAGCTGACCGATATCCTGATAGCATAAAATACATGTCACGCTTAGACAACAAAGATGTTAGTGGTGCACTGTTAATCTGAGGGTGAGGTTACATCTTTTTTTTATCTACATCTTTTCAATCTACATCTATCTATATATTGTATCTATCTACATCTATCTATGTATTGTATCTATCTACATCTTTTCAACTATAAGATGACTAAACACTGACACCATGGTAGCCAAAATGGTAGCCAATCTGGAGTAGTCATTGCACGACTCTTCCACCAGGACTAAATCCACTGTATGAATTATCTATAGTCTCAAATCCAAGATTTCTCCACTGCTGTTTAATAGCGAAAGAAAAGTAGCATAATCAAACTTTTATAGATACATATTCAAGCTATCAATGTTCATGACAAATTAAAAAAAATATAACTACAAATAATAATAAAATAATACAAAAAAACAAATTTAAATAAAAATTTATACCACATTTTTTTAAGCGATTCCGATCCGGTCGAAATTCACTTGTATGGTCAATAAAAAAAAAGATAATATTTCGGTATGTAGATAAAACGGCCGGTCGGTTTTTGGTGAAATTTCAATATCACGATTAAGTAGTGTCAAAGTGATTTTTAATATCCTTATTTCTACATTTTTTATGATTATCAAATTCTTGTGTATTCTGTCTCTTCAAAAGTTCTAGACTGTAAATTTTATTAGCAGAATATTTTTATAGATGTTGTTACACGTTATTAGTAGAAAATAAGTATTACTATTTACTACAACATTAAAAAACGCAAAATATATTGGATATATATGCAACAGTTTATTTTTTAGCTACTGAGTAATATTAAACATTTCTAACATTAATCTACAATAAAATAAATAATGTTAAATGAATATTAAAAGTACTTTATAACAATAGCAATCACTGTGACGTGTTGAAAAAATAGGTTTAAATCAAATTATTACAAAATTTAATAAAATAAACGCCGAAACTCTAAAAAAAATAAAAAGAACATAATATAACAAAAACAATTTATTGTGGAAAGTACAAGTGTTTTGAATAAATTGTTTCAAGAATGGAATGTTACCAAGCACCGACGATAAGTAGTAAAAAAAACTAACATATCTATACGTATAATAAATATGCATAACGGCCAATAATGTACATTCAAAATATTGAAAAAATAAAAAGCAGGGGGTGTTACTAGATCGATACCAAATCCGAATATGTGATTAAAGTACCATGTATGCTAAAATACGTCAGCAGTATAATGTTTTTTTCATACAAAGCAATCATGGATCTTGATGACAAAAATACACAAGATTGACATGAATATGCTTTATAAGACTAGTGTTTCCAAAACACGATTCATTTCGCTTTGCTCGATAGAAAAAAAATCAAAAAGTTAACCCTTTTCTGAAAGCAAAACCCAACCGTCTACTTCAATTATGAAAATATCGAAACCAGATTTAACATAAACATAGATAAGTACCTATGTTTACCTAACCTAAAAGATAAGTGTTTCAGTTTTTATACTTTTTTCAAATTACTTTTATAGTGACAAAAATAGTGATTTGTCGCATACGACGTTTACTTTAGAGCGCAATATTTCATAGTAATCATGGAACGGGGGAGTGCGGCGATTGGCTCTTCTGGCTGACAAAGTATGGGGCTTTAAAAAAAATTAGGACTGTCTGTCTGTATGTTCAGGCATCACGTAAAAAGTAACGGTTCGATTTCGATGAAACTTGGTATAATTATACCTTATTATCCTGGGCATAAAATGTGATATTTTTACCCTGGTAAAATACGTAGAAAAAAAATCTTAATTTTTCAGTTTTCTCACGCGAAGACCGACATCCGCGCGGAAGGACTTATGACATGATAACTGTACTTTGTTAAGGGTTGGATAAACTTTGGCTAACGATAACATTATTTTTTTACTAATGCTTACCCGCTAAAGAACAAACGTTTTAGGGTCTTGATTGTTTAATTTTAGTTCACGTATTTTTTGTTTCTCTTTGAGTTTATTTACGTTTGAAATTAATAATACGTTTAAATATATTTACTTTAATACTCATTTTAATAATATTGTTTTTGAGTCGTTGAACTTAGTTAAGTAGTAAGTTTTTTGATTATTTTCATACACAGAAACTTATGTCAGTTTTTCTTTTATGTTGTATATGCGAAGTAATTTACAATCCTTTTTATTATGTCACGGTATACAGTGTTTTTTTAAGGTAATGAAAGGCGTAATATTAGTCGGATTTGCTAGGGGTATGACCACAATATTAACATTAAAGTTGTTAACGGTGTGCTGTCAATATTATAGCTAGATGTAATCTCTAACTTGCGCGAAGTTACATGCTATAAAACTATACCAAAATGGGATTAGTAATTCAGGTATTGATAGTGTAGCATTGAGTTAAAAAAGCACAACTTTATTGTAAGATGCAACACACAAATAAGCTCTTCAAAACCAAAACCTCATCGACATTAATCAAGCGGTTTATATGTACACGTTTATTATCATGTGTGCACTAGTTAGTATTTTAACCTTTCCAGCAAAAGAAGGGTGTTTTATGACTGACGTGTCTATGTGTGTGTTTGCCCGTGGCATTATAACTTTTAAACGGGTGGACCGATTTCAATGCGTTTTTTTTAAACTCACTTGATCGAACTATCGAGGAGACTCTAAGCTCTTTTTTTAATTTCACTAAAACTGTAGTGGCGGTTGCTGAACCGATGATACAAATATTGTTAGCAAAATCTAATATGTTAAACATAGTTTTTTTTCCACCGACTATTTCCGAGAACAATAGAACTTAAAGTCGCACGATAAAAAAATTACCCACCATCAAATAAACGACAGACTTGCACAATTCTCATAAAATGTCATTGACCTATAAAATAAATATAATTTATGTATTCCGTTATTATGTTGTGAATATAATTATTACATATACATATTATACACATTTTTTGTAATATAAATTCAACCAAGATTGTTCTCAGATTTTCTTGGAATATGTGTTTAATTCTATTTTTGTTTGGTGAAAAGTTAATCCTTCTGTAAGGTAAACAAATTATATTCGACATTCACATTTGCACTTTTGCACTAACATTAAATATAAAATAATACATGTACTTAACAATATAAAAGTGTTACGATGATGACAATGAAGATTATTTTGCCATTAAAGCGAAATATTAGGTGTCTGTTTGTTACGCATTTATGGCTAAATTGCTGGACCGGTTTTGATGAAACTTGATACGTTCAAACACAGGCTACCTTTTTTCAAAAATCAGCCCTGCAAAGGATTATATGTATAGAGTTATGATGAAAGTATCCTACGCTGTCGAAGTCACAGTTAAACAGTTATTGCCTAATAATGCATTTTTTATATTCCTCAACGACACGAACGTGACCTCGGAGTCAAAAAAAAAAGTGTCTTCACGCCCATATCCCTGAAGAGGTAGGCAGAGGTACAACCAAGGCACCCACAACTAGCCGAAGACACTAAGTCCCACAATGTGATAGGTGGCAAGCCTATCGCCAACCGGGCACATTTCCAATCCCGAGCAATATTTTGTAATTAGAAAATTGGAAAAATCCAATTTTCTATTTGTTAGCCGACCCGGGATTCGAGCCCGGAACCTCATGCAGTCAAGTCCAAAACCCGGACTGCTAGACCACAGAGGCGACAAAAATAATCATAAAAAGATTCCTAAAAACCATAACAGATACCCTCGGACCGGATCACGAAACCGTCATTATGGTGTCAGAAATAGGTAAGGATTGGTATCCCTAACAGGGCAAGTTAATAACACTCTCCCACCAATCAAAGGTTCTTACAACCCGTACGAACTAACTGGAAACCTCGCGCTGTGACGTCATTGTCAATTTGTCATTCATTTATAATTATATTATGTTGATATAAGATCGGTTTGATAACGGTAACAAAGATGCTATCGCTACTGATCGTCCGCGCTGGGCAGCGGGTCACATTGAAGCGGGGGAGGGGTCGCATTCCAGCGGGGGAGGGTCGCATTCCAGCGGGGGAGGGGTCGCATTCCATCGGGGTGCACAGTTGATTCATACGGGTGGTAGATTCGAATTTAATCCTTTTCAAGAATATAAATAATAGTATCGGATATATAAGAACATACTTTCTTATCTAATCGATCAACAAATACATTAGACTACAGGCCCATGCCAAAAATATATGGGTCATATGAACCACCAGGTGACGTATATAGGACGATATAAGAGCATTAAATAATAAGATTCAGCACTATGCCGTCACCTGTAAGCTGTCCAACTGAGTGCAGGTGAGAATTCAAAAGTGCAGGTAGAGTAAGTCCGTTGTGGTCCCTTATTTTTGTACGGCATATTTATCTTTGGAGTAGAAGCTGTACTGAAACAGTATTAAACTGATGCCGTACAGAATCAAGTGGCCAAATTTAAAATTAATTTAAAAAAATACCCACCACTACACGCTTTCTTATTATTTGTTATGGTTTTATCGACGATAGCAATGCCGTACAAAAATAAGTGACCAAAACGGACTTACTCTACCTGTACTTTTGAATTCTCACCTGCACTCAGTTGGACAGCTTACAGGTGACGGCATAGTGCTGAATCTTATTATTTAATGCTCTTATATCGTCCTATATACGTCACCTTGTGGTTCATATGACCCATCTATTTTTGGCATGGGCCCGTAGTCTATATACAGTAGTACTACCTATTTAAATTTTACGCTTCGGCTATATTCGTCAAGCTTCGGAAATCCAAATGTATTTTAAAGATATCTAAATAGAGTTGTTATTACACATAATCATTTCGCTTAAATTTAGATTAGGTCAGCCAATTTGAAAATAAAAATATAAAGTGTAAAAAGAGTAAGAAGTGTAAAACCGAAGCACATAATTTAAATATTAGTATACTGTATCTACATTAGAATTGCATTAACATTGAAACCACCAAGACCTTAAGCTCCCTTACGAAGAAAATTACACTCGAAGGTGTATAATTGGTGAATTTCTCCATAATAAGGTAGCTAATCACATACACATCCCGTAAAACTCGACGAACTGCTTTCCTTCGTTGGATATCGACCATTTGTTTTGCTGCTAAGTTGAGGATTTACATATCCTACCTTTATGGGACAACAGGAAATATATGTTTAAGTGATTTTATCAAGCAAAAAATTTTTTGCAGGCAATGTTTTTTTAAGAGTTCGTCCAGATCCCCTATGGAGAAAAATCGTCCTCTCTATCTGGAAGCTCGTAAGAGTTGAGCACAGGCTAAATAAGGCATTACATACAAGTCCACCAGTGTAGACTGCCCTGCAAATTGTTATCCTCCGAACCGGAACACGTCAACGGTAAACACTGAAGGCGGTGGAACAATTCGGGGCGAGTATCTGCGAAACTCTACTACCTAGTTAGATGTCACGGTGTTAGTGACGATACGCCTATGCTCGCCTTTTACGAGCTGCTTGGCAGGTAGGCTGCTGGTCTATTTTGTAAAGAAGCCCGGATCAACAAGGGGAAAACATTAATCTATCATTAAGTTGTAATAGTGAATGGAAATCATCGATTTAACGACCGATTAAAACGTGACTGATGCCTCTGATTGCGGCCGTAAACATTTAGATAATCGTTATCTATATATTAATTCGTGATGCCAAAACTTTGGACCCCTTTTTATGAAAATTGCGCGGACGCAGGAACATAAAATTTGGCGCACTTGTAGTTTATGTGTAGGAGAAATGCATAACGCTAATATTTTTCAATAATAATTCTTATAAAGTACATTTTATCAATAAACAAAACATTACACACACTACCACGCATTTGACACACACAAACAAAGTATATATTGATGATAACTATAATAAATAAACTATAATAAAAGATCACAGATGGCACACTACAAAGTTTGTTAACAAAGTAGTTGGTCTTAAGAAATGATGATGGCGTTTCTATCAACAGGATATTATAATTTATTATGGTCGAATTTCGACCAATGGGCGACCACTAGTAATTTTAAAAATATTTTCACAGTGCATAGACATTGAGGAAATATTTATTTAGTAAAAGTTTCGAAGCCGTATTTCAAGAACACAAAATATTTTAAGGTAAAAAGTTGCATCAAATGATACAAGTTCAGGGTTAAGGTCGAATGTTTATGTTTATTATGTTGAAATATTGGTTTTTACAATATTGTTTTCGTAAACAAGACAGACAGTGCCAAACACGCGATGTCTACAAATACCAGAAACGTTATTGCTGTGTTAATCAGAGTTTGGGATCTTTTGACCCTCTTGCTTAAATAATTTCCTGCACTATTCTCCAAACCAGAACACGCTAGTGACGAGCTCTGAAATTAGGGTGGAAATAAAAAGTAAAACGATAGTATATACCAAACCGGGCAAGCTGTTATGAAATTGTAATACTATTAGGATATTTGATCAAATGGAACACTTTAATTAATCTTAGTTATAATTCCACTCTTAAACGATGGAGTCATCACATCCATACATTTTTGACCACCTGGTTGGTCGAGTGGCTAGCGTACACGCCTAACTGCAACGACCAACGGCAAGGCTCGGGTTCGATTCCCAACGGGGGAAGACATTTGTGTGTTGAACAATTTAGATGTTTGCATTTCCGGGTCTGGGTGTTTATTAAATTTATTGTGGTATTTATTTAGGTGTATATATTTATATTTATGGGCAGGGATATTTGTTTATTTATTATACCTCAGAAGTCAAGACATGGAATTGGCATTATTAGCTTTTATTTCTTTGTCTGTCACTAAAAAAGACAACTGCTAGCTGTCACATCTTTTTCTTGATATCACAAATGGACGTTAAAAATGATCTAATCGGGTGTCATCATTTTGTGATTTTCCTTGACAATTATATTATAACTAATGAATACGTTGATACATTATTATGAGTGACTCACGGCCAATAAATGAGTATAACATGAAATACCTATGAAATCAATAAATATTTAAATAACCCGTATTTGGTTGGCAATTGCAAACAGCTTTATTATAGCGAATAATAGTTGATTACCGCGAATTTACTGCAAACGGGTAGATAGACAGGGGCAGTAAGGACAATTATTAAAATAACAGTTCACGACTGAGTCCCCAAAGAGTCAGGCAGGGGTTTATTCGGACACCCATGACAAACCAAAGACAATAAGTACCACAATGTGATAGGTGGCAAACCTGTCGCCATCGCCATGCACATTTTTTTAGGTATGTTGTCGATATTATTGGTACTGATGATAGGTCATTTGTTTGTTACCGTTCCCCGTGTTGGTCTGGGCTTCTTTGCAGAACTGAACACCTGGTCTCCTGCCAGGCAGCTCATAAAAGGCGAGCATAGGCTTACCGTCACTATTACCGTGACATCTGACTAGGTGGTAGAGTTTCGCAGCGACTCATTCGGATTGGTACCACCGCCTTACCTATTCCTGCCGCCATAACGTCATTACGTGTTCCGGTTTTGAGGGTAATGTGTTAAATTAGCACCTGATATGAGTAATTAGAACAAATATTAGCATTCAGATCAGAATGTCAAGGGTAATTATATTTATCTATATCGCTTGAAATTGCTTTGATCTAATCAAGGATATCTATAATTATTCATTCAATATGTTATATAATATCAAGTAAAATGTATTCTCCCGAAGACGCTATCGGTCGCATTCAGAAAGGTCTAATAATAGTCTAGCCTAGCGACTAGACTGATTACGATGAAATTTGATATACATATAGTTATATAGTTCGACACCACAGTTCAAGCATACACTACGTTTTTTTCAAAAATTAACAATCAGAGCCATATAAAAGCTGAAATTATTAATGAAAGTTTGAATTAAAATCTTTTCTACACTGATAATGTTGAAGGTAAACAGATAGTCACTACATACAATAAAATAAAGACGCTTCCGTTTTCCCTATTTATATTAGATCTTTTAAACTACGCAACGGATTCTGATGCGGGTTTTTCAATAGATAGGGTGATTCAAAAGAAAACTATAAATATCTCATAGCACTGATGTTTGTCCAGTCGTGCGAAGCTAAGACGGGCGGCAAGCAATAAAAAAAATCTTCATGCAACTATTTAAATAAATAATAAAAAGAAAGAAAAAAAGTATCTTCACGCCCATATCCCCGAAGAGGTAGGCAGAGGCACAACCAGGCCACCCACAACTAGCCGAAGATACTAAGTCCCATAATGTGATAGGTGGCAAGCCTATCGCCAACCGGGCACATTTCCAATCCCGACCAACATTTTTTATTAGAAAATTGGAAAAATCCAACCTTCTTTTTGTTGGCCGACCCGGGATTCGAACCCGAGACCTCATGCAGTCAAGTCCAACACCCGAACCGCTGGACCACAGAGGCGACTAAAAAAATAATAAAAAGATAATATCGCCCTTAGAAACGAGGATTTTAAAAATGTCAACATAGAACTAAAAACTTTTTATACGACCGCTTACTAATTTTCAAACCGGAACACCACAATCTTAAGCATTTAATCAGTAGCAGCGGGGGCACTGCTCAGTTTATATAACATTAGGAAATGAATCCAGTTACAAGCCAAGTGTCGAAGTCGTGACCCCAGACAATTGCTCCAACTTCATTTAAAAACTAATTCAACACACGTAACCACAATTAAACTACACAGCCTATGGTGTGTTTAACTGCCATTCAAAAGTAACCTCTATTGTTATAGACAAAGAGTTATCTATCATTTTCCATCAGTGATAAAAGTCGCCAAATTGGTCCAAGATCAAATTCGAAGGCTGGATAAGATTACTTTTGCGTAATTTTCGTAACGGTGCATTTACTATTAAACGAGTTAAAATTGCTTACAATGAATTAGTAGCCACACTGTATCTAATTATGTACTTATTATTAATCAACACGTGCTACGATTCATTTACTTATATTATGTATAATAATAGAGTCTATAACAATAAACTACAAAATAATTGAGCCCACATAACGCAGTACTTCTATTTATATCTATATATTAATACGTGAGGCCAAAACTTTGGACCAGCATAAAATTTGGCAAACTTATAGTTTATGTGTAGGAGAAGTGCACAACGCTAATATTTTTCATTAATAATACTTATAAAGTACAATCAATCAATCAATAAAACATTACCTACGATACCATGCATTTGGCACACACAAACAAATATATTGATGATAACGATAAAAGATCACAGATGGCGCACTAAAAAGTTTGGAAAAAAAAGTAGTTGGTCATAAGAAATGAAGATGGCGTTCTTATCAACAAGATATTAAAATTTATTATGGTATACCAATGGGCGACCACTAGTTAAATATTAATCAACACGTGCTACGATTCATTTACTTATAATATATAATAATAGTCTACAATATAATCTAGCTTACATAAAGCAGTACTTCTACTTATACATATAAAATAACTATTCCTCGTCAAATTACACAAATTAAACCTATCAAATAACTGAACAGTGCTTGCCGTTCAGTTCATGTTCGGAGAATAATGAAGCCAGTAAACTTACTTTTACTTGAGGCGTAACATACCAGCTTGGGTTGACAAAATTTGGCACTTGATACTCTCTGCCTACCCCATAAGGTATCGATCGCGTTAAGGTATCGATGCATGTATGAAAATAAACGTCCAGATTCGAATTGAATCACTATAGAACTCCTATTATGAATCAATCGACAGGATAGTTATAACCTGTCACCAAAGTAAAAAGTAAAGTATCTTCACGCCCAAATCCCCGAAATAAGCTGAAGACACTAAGTCCCACAATGTGATAGGTGGAAAGCCTATCGCCAATCAGGCAAATATATAATCCCGAGCAACATTTTTTTTAACAGAAAATTTGAAAAACCAAATTTTCTTTTTGTTGCCTGACCCGGAATTCGAATCCAGGACCTCATGCAGTCAAGTCCAACACCTGAACCGCTAGACCACAGACACTGTCAGTATCTGTTCAAATTAGGCAAGACAAACCTACAAACATAAATCCTCGTTTATAGCACATAACTTGAAACCTTTCATGACAGTACACACTTTAACTGTCATTATTCTGAAATACAGTTTCGCTCTAATTCGACAGCATACGCAATTTTACTTGAAACCCAAGAAGACTTTCAATCAACAACGTACACTCAATTTTCATTTTTATTACCCTATATTAAGGTGTATTTTTGATAGATATTAGCAACGGACGCAATAAATTCGCAATCGCCATGGGAATGAAATAATTCTCGGATTTCGATAATCTGATATTTAATTTAGTGTATGTTTTGTAAGAATAAAACATACACATTATTGTAAAGACAGTACTGACTCTCAAGTTCATATAGGTACTTTTTTTATAAATGATAGATAGAAAAAGGCGCTATTTTGCGGAAATCTATACTTAAATATAAATAAAATCATTTTATATGCAATTTCTCGACAAAAACTTTGTACGTATTATGGCGCGACAAATAGAAAAGACAGTGCGTTATGAGTGAATTGGACTTCTTAGAAGCCAAAGACCCCAATAAAAGACTTAAGTACAAACTAACTTTACTTTCAAAAATAACTAAGTATCAAATATAAGACAAATTACACAAATTGATGTAACCCTAAACTAAACAAATTATATGCTTGTGTCATGGATGTTAGTTAACGATACTTATGCATAGAAACGCTTCTATAGATATCAGCTAATTTAATTAACAGAAATAAATTCAGACATCGTGCACACGATACAAACAAAATTGCGCAAAATGTCGACAAAATCGATAAATTTTACTCAACATTTACACGAAATTCAATAATTACGAAAATTTGCGACCATCTCTTCCCTCGATGTCTTCAAAACTCCTTCTTGGTGTCGGTTAGAAAACAATAGCAGAATCGAACCCTGACCCAAGACAGGGCTAGTTTAATTTCCTCGGTCTATCGGCACGGCCTTGTGGTGAGGTCGCGAAAGGCGTGGATATTAGGGCCAATTATGGCGGCTCTGCGGTCGCACTCCTTTCATTTAGCCAATTTGATGTTAAGCCACAGTTGCTCTTACTCGTAGTTGCGGTAGATCTTGGGAAAATTTCTATAATTACTGTTCTATGTTTAAAAAGTTACAACATACATACATGCATACATACATACATACTTACATACATACATACACATCTAAATACCTAGTTACTACTTACGAGGTAGACAAAGGGAATCGAGTGCCAAACCTCACTGTCTAGATGTAAAAACAAACAAAAGTTACAAAACTGTTATGTAACTAATTTTCAACAATTTAAGCTCGATTTTGCAAAAAACATAACCACATTAATGACAGATACCAAAAACTAAACAACAAAACGTGTAACATTATTCTAAGACATCATTGCATAAAAATATTAAAAGGAAGACTAAAAGAGCTTTAAAAAGAAAAGGCAGTCGCAGTATTTTCGTAATTATTTAATTTTTACATCTGCAAACAAGCAGACGGATTTCCTGACGGTAAGAAATTCACGCCGCCTAGAAGTAAGGAGGCCACCGAATTGCCCAATTCACAGGACTTTATTGGACGACTTGTAACAAATGAATACTTAAAGCCCGATTTTGCTGAATTGGATAACTTGACTTGCAAACTTAAACTCGGCTAATAGCAGATGCTAACGTTAGCCCCAGAAAGTGAACAAAAAATACATTAAAAGCAATTTTAAAAAAATTAATCTGCATCATATTGCTCTAGAGATACATAAATAACGTCATTGACCTTACACTGAAATTGAAATCTTTTAGTAAACTTCCTCAATAAGCAATATCGTTCTAACGCCTCAGAATCAGAATCAGATAGTTAAAATATCTATTTTAACTATCTGAGCCGACAGTCATTGTCCTGTTCTAACTAAAAATATTAATTTTTTTCACATGAACAAATGAACATGATTTTTCTCCTGACAAAAACACAACAAAAAAAGAGCAAAATTGGTCAATTAGTTCACGCGTGATGTAATGAAAAAGGGAAACACAGATTCATTTTAATATAACTATTGTGATATAGATTAACTATTTTTACTTTCCTTTTTACACTAATAAAAATATATTAAGTACGATTTCGGCTGTATATTTCACAAAAACTCTTACATTTTGTGATTAAATGTACCCACGTGCTTTACTTTACCCATTGTGGCGGGGGCACGTACCCCTAGAAAATGAAATATTTCAAGATCACGCCGCGTCGTGTTCAAAGCAGAACAAATTAATGTCATGCCATTATAGTTTTAGGTCAATTACAAAATCCAGCACAGAAACAAATCTCGAGTTTTTTCACAATTGTATAGTTCACTGTTTAAATGATAATAAATCTATTAAATACATCTTTACAACGGAAATAACACATTTAAAAAACATAAGATAAAACATTGTATTTTTAAATAAGTAAGTAACTACACATATCAATGAAGAAGTAGGCAGAGACACAACCAAAAGGCATTCATGACTGGCCGAAGACGTTAATTCCCATAATGTGATAGGTGACAAGACTATATCGCGAACAGGCCTCATATCCAATCCCGGACAGCGCTACTTTTATTAGAAAATTGAAACTACATTTTTTCTGATTTTGTTTTCTCGCTCGACCTGGGGATCGAACGCGAGACATCAAGAAGTCAAGGATGACGCTAGACCACAGAGTTTTTTAATAACACACATGTAATCCATTAATTAAACTGTAATAATAAATCATTAGACTTTAATAGCTCACTAGCTTACTTACTAAATTGACTTTGTTCAAACATATACTCTACTAACATAATGTTGCTTATTAATGGTAAGAGATTTTTAGAATATAATCAGTAGTTAATCGATTATAATCAACAAGGTAAAAGTTTTTCTTAATGATATGTAATAATAGTACAGGTATTTCAAGGCATACGAGTACTATTAATTGAAAACAACACCTAAATTACGGGAAGCGCAGTTCTTAAAAAGAGGGGTGCAAAAAACAGCTTTTGTCTTATTTATTCCCAATATTTTTTTTCAAACTAGGGTGGCGTAGTATTTTAGAATGCTGAGACAAGCGTACACAAAAGATTATGTTTCCTCGCTTTAAATTATGTCGTTTTGTACTCAAACCAAAGCAAATAACTATCACAGGTTGGCCGATAGGTATATACACTCGCACATCTCACTATACATGTTATTATCCAAGTTCTATTTTATCGAAATATATACCTAATATCGCTGGCTAAAACCACAGCTGAGAATTTTCAAAATAACCCAGAAATGAATAATAACGTTGAAAATATTTAAATGAGCGTTTCTTTGAAATATATAAGATTTTGGGTGTATATGTCCATATCTCCAGTTTTATACAGGACAACCTTATAATAAAGGTTTTTTTTTTAATTCTTAAGAGTCAACCGTATATTTGACTACCGTTATTAGTTTCAATACTTATTTATATGAAAAGAAAAAATATTTCTTTGTAATTAAAAACTTTAAAAATTTCGAATCATAATATGTTATCTACATTAAAATCATACTCATATGAAGCAGTTTTTTTTCGGTTACATATAGAAAGTAGTTAATCAAACATGTCAAAATCTTAATATATATAAATTACGTGTCACGTTTTTTGTACGCAATGGATTCCTAAACTACTTACCCGTTTTCATATCAAATTTACACACCGTGTGCAGTTAGACCTAACTTGAAAGTTAGGATAGCTTATATCTCTAATTATCGGGGGCAAGGCCGCGGAAAACACCTAGTAAATTTATAGATTTGAAACCGTTTAAAGGTCTAATGTTGTTTTATAAAGTAACGGCCAGTGATTTTCAAAACAAATCCCGATTCCGAACACTTACGTGTGGTCATATTACACATTTATTGCCTTATTAATCTTGACTTGTAAAACATGTGGTTTGTGCTACATCATTATTCTTAGTAGTCGGAAATACATACAAAAGTATTACCAGGTGTTCGCGACGGTATTTTCACAATTTTTTTCTTTTTTTTTTCTTTTTGTGTTTTGCCATACCTCTGTTTTTTCCTCTGTATGATATATTTGTCTATGTGATCGTCTCTGTAGTCTGGCGATCCAGATGTTGGGACTTGACTTCATTAGGTCCCGGGTTCGATTCCCGGGTCGGGCAACAAATAGAAAATGTGGTTTTTTCAATTTAAGTGAGTCAAAATTTGTCTTTTTCTTAATGTGTCGTCAAAATTGAAAAAAATTGATTTTACGTAGATTAATTTTATTCTTGTAATTCATCTATTGTATAGTTCTCAAATCTCCCACCCTATCGGCTCAAAACCGTTGTGTTGAGTCGTGTTGGTCCGAGTTTCCTTGTAGAGTAGAACACCAGCATTCCTGCCAAGTAGCTTGTAAGAGGGGAGCAAAGGTTAAATCTATCATTACCTGGATCACTGGTTATAGAGTAACGCGGCGACTCGGCCGAGAAGGGATCTACCGCCTTCCAAATACCTATAATGATAAGTCATCTTGCTGTCCGGATGAGAGGGTGGTCGGTAGACTTTGCACAGTTAGCCTAACTAGTGATCGCCCGTTGGTCGAAATTCGACTATAACAAATTTTAATATCTTGTTGATACTCGTAAGAACGCCATCCTCATTTCTCAAGACCAACTACTTTGTTTCCAAACTTTTTTGTGCGCCATCTGTGATCTTTTATCGTTATCATTAATATATTTGTTTGTGTGTGTCAAATGTAGGGTAATGTGGGTAATATTTTATTTATTGATTTAATGTACTTTATAAGCATTATTATTGAAAAATATTAGCGTTTTGCACTTCTCCTACATATAAACTATAAGTGTGCCAAATTTTATGCTCCTGTGTCGGCGCAATTTTTGTAAAAACGGGGTCCAAAGTTTTGGCATCACGTATTAATATATAGATACCCCGGCAAGATGATAGCTATGCCTCTTACCATCAGTGGAGCCGAGTGCTTTCGTATGTATACTAAATTTATTCTGGTATCTGTTTAAGTATTTCTATGTGTTAGTATCGTTGACTAACACCCATAACACAAGCATATAATTTGCTTACTTCGGGGTTAGATTCAATTTGTGTAACTTGTCCTGGGATATTTAAGTATATTTCAGTGGCTTTCTGGATGGTTTGAAAACACAATTAGTCCATTCTAGTTACTTTCGGTATATCATCGAATCAAGGCGCATCAAGTTTGCCGGGTAGTAAGTATATGGTAATTGACTTGTTAAGTAAAATGCAAAGGATGTATAAGTATTTAAATAATTCCAACCTGCACGCTGTTTTTTTACATATCTATAAGGCGTGTAGTTCAAGAGCCTTTACACTTCTCGCACTCGCTTAACCTACTTGCATTTATTTGAATACACAATTACGATAGTTTTCAGGGTTTTAGACGAAAAACAATAATCTTGCAATAATTACTAAATGCAAAACTACGATGTTCTTAACCTTATACTAATTTTCTACATGATCTTTCAGTGTGAGACTTGAATTCGATGTTTTAAATAAAAAGGTTTATAGGCCTCAGGTTAGTAGTAGGTAACGCACCATTACCACCTTTGATGTCTCTAGGCGGCGTGAATTTCTTACCATCAGGACATCCGTCTGCTTGTTTGCCTTCCAATATCATAAAAAAATAAGATAAATCAAATTATCTTAAAATTTGACCGTCAACTCCTAATTTAATAACAAGACTAAATAAAAAAAACATCAACGGGAGTGCTGAAAAAAATTAAACACTTCAAGGTTTAACTTTGTGCCTTTTTGGAATGGTTAAGGAATAATTTCACATAAATTTCTTTATTCTTTTTTTCATACTTTTTTTAAAACTCAAATTTCGCTAAAAAAGTGCTGAAACACTCGTGGTTTAACGTTGTGCCTTTTTTATATTTTGGAATGGTGAGGGAATAATTTCGCTCAAATTTCTTTCATTATCCTTCTTTAATTTCTAAAGTTTAAATTTTATATATAAGACTATCATGTTGGTCTTCGCGTGATAAAACTAAAAAATTAAGATTTTTTTTCTACGTATATTTCCAGGATAAAAAGTATCCCATTTTATACCCAGGATAATTAGAATAATGAGTTATACCAAGTTTCATCGAAATGGAACCGTTAGTTTTCACGTGATGCCTGAACATACAGACAGACAGACAAACATTTTTTTAATCACATATTTGGATTTGGTATTGATCCAGTAACACCCCCTGCTATTTATTTTTTCAATATTTTCAATGTACACAATTGCTTTATTATATGTATGGATGTAATGGCTACATAATTTAAATTTGAAACTAAACACCCCTTATGGGTAACGTTTTAAACAGCCTCAAACACAAATTGTTAGTCAATTGCTGCATAATTCTAAAGCAACTGCTACCTTAGTAAGCGACTACACATATTCCAAGTAGAAGATACAGAAATTAGTATGTCATTAACCTACTCTACAGATTTTACTGCGCTAATAATATTACATTGTTGTATTGAAGTCATAAATACGCAATTTACGTCACAAAATATGGAACAGCAATACTAAATTTAACCTATTTTCCAAGTCAAACACTATGTGACAGAAAGTGTTGTAGAAAGTGACTTTTTTATGATGTGTTTCTTCATTTAAAAATATAAATATTTGGAAGTTTTACCAAGCGCCGACGATGGAAAATATCAAATAATTTCTAATGATATTGCAGGGCAAACAAACAGATGGATTTCCTGATGGAAAGAAATTAGGGGCGCCTCAAAACACAAAAAGTGGTGATGGTCCGTTGCCAACCTGAGGCCGTGATATTAAGTCTCGAGCAAAAGTAAGTTTAACGGCTACCATTCGAATCGGCACACGTCAACAGTAAGCACTGACGTTATGGCGGCAAGAATAGGTAAATCAGTGGTACCAATCCGGGCGAGTTGCTGCGAAACTCTACCATCTAATCAGATGTCACGGTGTTAGTAACAGTAAGCCTATGCTCGCCGTTTCCGACTACCTGACAGAAAGGCAGATGGTCTATTTTGCAAAGAGGGCCTAACCAACACGAGCCCTGACCAACTCGGAGAAAAAACTCTTCTTTTATATCAAAACTAGAGGCCCGCCTAGGCTTTGCACGGTTATGAAATATGCACATAAACCTTCGTCTTCAATTACTTTATCTATTTAAAAAAAACACATCAAAATTCGTTGTGAAGTTTTAAAGATTTAAGTATACAAAGGGACATAGGGACAGAGGAAGCGACTTTGTTTTATACTATGTAGTGACTATGTCGTAATTTTTCTTCTAGTAAAACTAATACCAATAAAACTTAAATTTTAGTTTCGTCTGACAAAAAAATAAACGCAGAAATCAGAAATCATTTATTATTCTTTTTTTTATTTCCAGTTGGTGTTTTTATTTCTTGACTATGACTTGATCATTTTGACATTAATTTCAATCTAACTTTTTCTACTACTGATTGATGATTTCTTTCAAATCCTTAACGGTATAAGAGAGGTCCAAGAGGTCAATATACCAAGGCGGAATAACCCCGACCATGACATGAGATGAATGGAAATGACAAAACATTTCCATGATTCAAACCGAAACCAATCCGATTAACGACCATATAATGTATTAACATAAATAACATCACTTTGATTTGTGATCTATTTATTTTATTTTATTATAAACGAGGTTTTATTATAAGAATAGCAAAGAAGGTGACTGCTCCTTAATGACTAATGTAAAGAAATCGCCAAGAATGCAATAACGTAGACTTACTCAGGATACAATAGGTTTTAAACCCAAACACGACTGGCGTATTGTATTGGCATTAAAAGAAAAGGCTGTCAATAAAATGTATGTTATACTAGCTGTTGCTCGCGGTGTTGCCCGTGTGGTTAATTGATCCACAGGAGATTTTTTTTGGGATAAAAACTATCCTATATGTATAAATTGAATTGCAGTATTTGCGTGAAGAAGTAAAAAACAAACATACAAACTTTCGCATTTATAATATTAATAGGATAAAAAGGAATAGCCAATGGGGAGAGCAAAGCGCCAAGTTCACCTGGATGAGATATTACATTAAATAGAAGCGGGACCTCATCAGTATATGACGCTAAATGTATTACCCTTAACAACTCCCGAAAACATAGGCAAAAGATTTTTTGTCATAAAAATCAGTTGCCAGTTCACGGCGTTTTTTTCGCTGACATTAGTAGTAATTCTGCTGAGCACTAACCTAACTTATTTTAGATGAACGCTGTCTTTGTCCAATAAAAGAAAACTAAAAGAAATGGAACATCTTAGACATGTCAAATCATTCAGACATTGCCGTGTTTATATATATTAGCTGTATGTGTATTTTTAAAAAACATCATCATTTGTTTCATACGAATGCTGAAGTCCTAGGTTTGTCTCATTTTAGAAATAGTGAGACACTACATGTGCCTAACCAAAAAATCAACATTTACAAAAATAATGTGTATTGCATGTCAATTCGTATATACTACAAAATTCCTGATAATCTTAAATCACTTCCATTGAGCAGATTTCGAAAAAAGGTATTCAACTTACTTTTAGAGAAAAATTATTATAGTGTCAAAGATTTTCTTGCAGATAAGAATAAATAAAAAAGTATTTCTATATTAGAAATTATATATTAGAATTTCTATATTAGATTAATTTAATTGCAGAATGTTGAATGCGCAGGAGTTTGTTTCGCCGTTTCTTCTCCTGTCTGGCTAGGTTTGGAAACGGTGGTAGTTTACGGTAGACAGGGATAAACTAATTTATATTCTAAAAAATGTTTGTATTAATAAATAATCATGTACCAAATCAATACAATAAACAGTGTGTAAATAGTAGATAAATAATTAAATTAACTAATTGGTTAATATCTAACTATTAAAATATTTGCACACCAAAAGTTGGTAAAATATGTAGAAACACCTAAATAATTTTGTAACATCTTTGTAATACTCATATTCCGCGAATAAATATTTTTTCTTTCTTTTCTTTCTTTCATAACTCGTGACATTTTCAATCAACTTATTCCGAATAGACTAAACATCTGTAGAAATGTCACATCCAATCTAACAACATTAAACGTGTTTTGTTTGTTACTTCCATCGAAAGAAAATAGCGTTATCTTAAAATTTATTTAATAAGTGCGCTGCGTATTACCACCATCAGCTATTACTTTATTTAGTAACGTATACTTTCAGGCAAACGAGAAGACTGATTACGTGATGGTAACGAATACAGATTGCATATAATATACACCAACCTCCTTAAAAAGGAAACTTACACGCCCGTTGATCTGGTGTGTAACCTCAGTTTTGCTAACAAAAATCAAGTTACACACCAGATGTGTCGCCTCTATGGTCTAGCGGTTCAGTTGTTGGACTTGACTGCATGAGGTCCCGGGTTCGAATTCCGGGTCGGGCAACAAAAAGAAAATTTTTTTTTTTCCAATTTTCTAATAAAAAAACGTTGCTCGGGATTGGATGTGTGCCCGGTTAGCGATAGGCTTGCCACCTATGACATTGTGGGACTTAGTGTCTTCGGCTAGTTGTGGGTGGCCTGGTTGTGCCTCTGCCTACCTGTTCGGAGATGTGGGCGTGAAGATACATACTTACTTACTTACACCAGATCAACAGGAGCGTAAGTTTTATTAGTAAATGGCAAACATGTTATCTTTTCGCTGTCAAATTTATAATTGGCTGGAATGTTAAATCTCGTAGTGAATGTTTTAAACTGTGTTTAAATTTAAATAAATTGCTCTTGTTGTTGATACTTGTAAGTTTGAATATAATTAAAATGTGTTAAAGCTACAGCAGAATGCATGAGGAAACGTTACAGTAAATCTTACCGACAACAATATAACCTACACAAACTTTAATAGGTCAATGTTTAATGAAAAAATTATTTCCGATGATTTTATAATGTTATCTATTCTTTTGAAACTTCTAGATATAATTAATAATATCAAGGGTGACCATGTTTTTTTATTATAATTACGAAAGTCGACGATTTGTACAATGTATGGAATTTATTTACTTATTTCCGGTGGCAAAACTAGAATTTAAATAACATATAAATTAAATCTATTAAAATAATTATATTATCATATGCTATGAATAGTTTAGTATGTGTAATGCCGTCATAAAGCTCTACTATTTCGTTAAATACTACTTTAATACTGTTAAAACGAGGTGACATTATACAAATTTTGATCATGATTTCTCAAAAGGCAGGCAGAAACGAATCTACCTAATTTTCAATTTGCGACGTGGTAATGGTATTGTTACCAGATTTTTTGCAATTGTACTTCGTTATCAATGTGTGTCCGCGACCTAGTGGTCGATGTCGATGTGATAGTATCCAGTCGTAGTTCTTTCTTTAAGTTTTGGCTTTCACGTTAGAATTTTGCCATTCGTCAAGTAAAAATTTGCATCAAATTTTATATCAATTTTGATCAATTATAATTAGTCATCAGTCATAAGTCGTCAATAAGTCATGTCAGGTTCTTGGGTAAAGCGGCGGCCTCATTACACAAGCTCATGTAATGAGATTTGGCGGCAACGAGGAAATACACGATACGCTAATTTCTTCATGATTATTTCATTTGTGCACTTTCACTGAAGAAAATTGTACAAAATGCCACCAAAATTGACTAATTTCACTCAATATCACACGAAATTCAATAATTATAAAGAAACTTCGACCATCTTTTCTCTCGATGGCGCCAAAACTCCTTGTCGTAGTTTTATATCTACACGCACAAGTACTACTTGTAAATAAATAAATAAATATCCCAGAACAAGTCACACAAATTGAATTTGACCCCAAAGTAAGCAAATTGTATGCTTGTGTTATGGGTGTTAGTCAACGAACCAAATACATAGAAATACTTAAATAGATACCAGAATAAATTTAATAAAACCCAGACCCGGAAATGCAGACAGCTAAATGTTATCACACAAATACATGCCCCCGTCGGAAATCGAACCAGAGCCTCTCGGTTGATAGATGTAGTTAGGCGTGTACGCTAGCCACTAGACCAACAAGACGGTCAAAGTAAAGTTCCTATGAATAAACTTTTTCTAATTATGATTATTTTTTTACGTACTGTAGTTGTAGGAAATACAGGTCAAGAACATAAAATAAAAAATTAATAGGCTGCAGCTATAGCTATATTAATTAATATGGAGCGAAAATCCCCAAGCATGCCAGCCGTACGACCTTTTAGGTTAGTATTTGTCAATGTAAATTGAACTATTGGAATTCGGTACCTTTACCATAAGTTTACAACAACTTACGGTAAAGGTACTGAATTCGAAAGACTGAAAATTGAATGAATTGAAATCTGCATTGCTTTTGGTCTGAAATTTTAATCATATAATATTATGATGATATGGTGATACGTGAATAAAAACTTTGGACCCCATTTTACGGAAATTGCACGGACGGAAATTTAGTATGAAATTTGGCACACTTATAGTTTATGTGTAGGAGTAGTGCAGAACACTAAAATTTGGAAAATCAGCTCGTCGTTGGCAGAGCAATCACTGAACATACATACAAAAACAATCGAATTATTAATTTCCTGCTTTATCGGGTCGGTTATAAACTATACAATAGTGTATTTAATTCGTTGGACAAAGTTTTGTACGAAGGTGGAATAGTCCTACAAAATGATAATGTATATTCATGGCGCATTTCAAGTTGGCAGTTCACAGGACACCTGGTGACGTCATCTGAAAATTATTCTGTGGTATTGAGTTTGAGTTTATTCCTAGAGCATATTTACTACTCCTAGACTAGCAAGTTATTTTATGTGGATATTCACGGATGAAAAAAACAACAAATGAGCTGACAACAAGAAATACTTGCTAAACTAGCAAGAATGAAGCTTGAAAAAAATAAAGCGTGGAGGCACTAAAGGTAACTATTGTGTGTTACGTTCCTGAGGTTAGATAATGCTAAGCCCTTTTGCGTTACTCAGTATAAGGGTTTGCAAAACGTCTATGGCGATAACTGAAATCATGGTAGCAGGACTTATCCTGCTACTTTTAACTTATTAAAGCAATGTTGATCCGGGCGAGTCGATGGACCACCTCGTACACCCTAATCTGATTGTTTATACTTACGGAGAAAACTATTCAGATTCGCTAAAAATATGCAACAATAAAATTATTATTAGTTTTATTATTAATATATATATTAAAACATTGTCACTTATTTTATATTATTTTTACTAAAACAGATCGAATAGTTTTGGTTTCTACATCATCATTCTACATCAGTCTCTAACGCGCATACTCTATATTAATATTTGATCTAAGGTTTCAAATCAACCGGTTCCTTGTGAAATTGTACAGGGCGAGGTCTGATGAAATTTTATACATTTTAGCCTCGCCATTAGTATATTGTTACCAATACATTGTTGGCTATATAAGTAACTTACACTCGCAATCCTATCCAAAAACGTAATATTTGCAAAAAATATTTTTATTTACGGATGTCGGCCTTAATGTTAAGCTTAGCTCACACTACTTTATAAATGTAGCTTAAAACACTAAGAATAAAAACAATGCGTTGTCACAATTTATGACACCAAGAATTTTTATCTCTAGTCTTTACCTATATAGTAATAATAGTACATACTATGGTAGAGTTTCGTAGCGATTCACCCGGATTGGTACCACCGCCTTACCTATTCCTGCCGCCATAACGTCATGACGTGTTCCGGTTCGGAGGGTAAGGTAGCCGGTAAACTTACTTTTGCTCGAGTCCTAACATCCTGGCCTCAGGTTGGCAACGCGCCATAACCACCTTTGGTGTCTCTAGGTAGCGTGAATTTCTGACCATTAGGAAATCCGTCTGCATGTTTGCCTTCCAATATCAATATCGTATATCAATATAGTATAAACTAAAAAACTTATAAACTATCTTAACATTTCCTCTAAATTCTGTAAATCAGTTAAAGCTTTCTTTTTAAAAAAATACTAGCTAAACCTACCGACGTTGTCCTGTTTTATGATTATTGTTTTTTATTTTCATATAAATTTCCTCCTGATAAGATCTTACATAATAAAAAAGGATAAGCTAAATCAATGCAGCCCTTTCCGAGATTTAGCGACACTAACGAACAGCAACTGATATTTAAATAAATTGGGATTAGAAACGAGATTACTTCTTGGGGGTGCGACACATATTTTTTTTAAATAACAAAATGTAATAACTTGGACTTTCTGTCGTTGGCATCTAGTAACATTCCAACATATACTTTTTATGTTTAACTAGCTGTTCCGGCGAACTTCGTTCCGCCCGTTTACTTTGTATGGGAAAAATAAAAATTTTGTTTTTCCCAGTTTCCTCACAATTGAACAGGATAAAAAGTATCCTATGTCCTTCTCCCGGTTTTAAGTTACCTCCTTACCAATTTTCAGCCTAATCGGTGTAGCCGTTCTTGAGTTATAAATAGTGTAACTAACACAACTTTCTTTTATATATATAATAGATACTTGTACTTTTTCCCAACATATTAATTTGTTAAGTTAAAGCAAGTAGGTACGGTTTTTATCAGTTTTATCAAAGCTTAGTAAATCTTTATGATATATATAAATCTCGTGTCACAATGTTTGTCCTCAATGGACTCCTAAACCACTAAACCGATTACAATAAAATTCGCACACCATGTACAGTTCGATCCAACTTGAGAGATAGAATAGCTTATATCTCAATTTATGGTAAAAAAAATTACCATCCGAGCGAAGCCGGAACGGGCAGCTAGTAAATATATATTTTAGGCTTTAAATCACTTAACAGTTTGCATAATATACAGTAACATAAAATTTCGCTTCCATTTTTAGCATTAAGTAGTCCACCTGTTGTTAAACCAAATGCCGCTTTAAAAACTGTAAAACAGCTATTAAGTTATTATGAGATATAAGATCACCTTACTCTGAACTGTCATAAAAAATATTAGTATTACTAAAGACCATTTAAATACCTTACTTACTAATAAAAGTAATAAAACTTTAGATAAACGGGCTACGATAATCTCGAACAAATAAAAAGTGCGGCTCGAATGAAGGTCGCCATCTTAAAACCAAGACCCTACTTTTACACACACGTAGGGTAAACTCACCCAAATAAGTGATAATCCCAATTTCGTGATAGTCTGTTTCAAACCTCGTACTTAGTTAACTGAGACAAATACACATCTTTAATATGAACCTTATGTTATAGTAATAAGTCTTACTTTTCTCTGAAAAAGTTGGTTTGAATCGTGCGAGAGAGATAGTAACAATTGACAGATTTGTCCGCCCGCGCGTAGTTTTGTGCGCTGCGCGGCCATAGAACTTTTGTGTTGAGGTAAAAAAATTAAAATAAATTCAAAAAGTTCATAGATTGCAACGAAACTTTCTCAGTTTAAAGTGAGACCAGTGCAGATTGTGACTTGCGGATTGGTATTAGCAAAGGGTAAGTGATTTTAGTAAAATTTCTTATTTTGTCAACACATAAAATTAACGAATTTTCAAGTTTTGAATTTTCGCTGTGTCACGGATTTAAAGTAGGCAAATGTTCTGTACGTAAAAAACTGGGTTAGAAGCTATAGATTTTCGTGTTTTATTAAATGAATGTGAATATTTACTTTAAGTAAAACCAAATTAAAAAAAAAATACTTTTAAAAAGATTTTTCAGAATTGTTATCACGGAATTAAATGAGTTTATTTTTTTAATGTTACCTGACTTTCAATATTTTTTTACAGATATAATGGCGGAAGATAATAAAAAAAAATAGAAAATACAATGAAGCGACGCTGAGAACCGCAGTCGAAAATGTACTAGAAAAAAATATGACCGTCTACCGCGCATCTAAAGAATTCGGTATTCCATGGACTACAATCAAGGATAATGTTCATCATGCAAAAGAAGAAAGAGACAGAGGACTGAAAACTAAATTTATTTATGATGTCTAAAATTGGAAGACCGTTTTCACTACCGGTTGAATTGGAGCAAAAATTTAAGAAATTTAAAAATTTTAATTAACGTTTGATTTAAGAACTTTAAACAATTTGTTTTAAATAGTAGGGTTGGGACTTTTAAATAGATTATTACTTGTGTTGAGCCAACATTTAGTGAACATTATATAAGTACAATTTATCTGAAAACGCCGACCCATAACGAAAAGAATCTCTTGAAATATTTAGTTTTTATAGTAAGGAAATGTTTTTCTAATTTCGTGACATAAAAAAATCAAAAGCTCCCACAATTCCGCGATAACGTAATTAGCTGAGCATGTATCACGGACTTAAAGTGATTATCACGAAATTGTCAACGTCAACAAGATTTCGATTATTAGCTATAAGTCTAAAAATAGAAGTTCAAAATGAGTTTACTATCTTTATTATTGTAAATGAATGACTGATTTATGTTCCTTAATTTAAATAGATAGAAAATTTACTTTAAGTATCGAAATTTTATTACATCTTTTGTTTTATCACGGAATTGGATGAGTCTACCCTACTGTAATTACAATGTTTATGCCATATGAATGCGGCTTTACATGTTATCAAAATGATTTAGTCCGGTAAATTTATACATTAACAGGTAGTAATAAATATGGATGTAAATGATATGGATACTAGCTTAGCCAGCAAACGTTTAGCCTTAGATTTTTCGGAGATATGAAATACTAGCTGTTGCCCGCGGCGTTGCTCGCGTGGTCCCACTTGAACATTTTTGCGGGACAAACATCCTATCCATCTATGGGTTAATCCAAGTTACTTTCTATGTGTGTACCAAATTTCATGAAAATCGGTTCAGCATTTTTTGCTTGAAGGAGTAACAAACAAACAATTATACAAACTTTCGTATTTATAATTATGACATATACACAAAAATGTTATAAACATCGGCCTGATCGTTTATATGGAGTGTGACTTTCGCTTTGATGTGTGTGTGTGTGTGTGATCGCCATACGAAATTTTTATTAAGAAGATTTTTATTAAAAAGTAGGAGTAAAATTAAGTTGACATTTTGGTCTGTCTAAAATACTAGGTTGAACTTTAGAGTGGTGTGCTCCGTCTTCTTTAATAAGAGGTTAAAAATATTATAAAAACCGAAATGTTTTATGTTAATAAATAATGTCAAGTAGTAACTTAACTTCTTTTCGCACTGAGATTATATTTTCCAGTGTTAATACTGATGTACACAATCAAATAGGTCATTTCCAACAAGACCACTGGTGTTAAAGTACTTACACAGCATCTTTCCCGGGTAGAGTTGCTACCGTCTTACATATTTCTGCCGCCATAATAACTTAAAACTTTTAGTGGGATATTAATAAAATTTACGTGAAACCATTTCGGAGTCGCTATCTATCTGTTGAGAAAAGAATGATCCAATCAGGACGAGGTAGTGAAATAAATGGAATCGATTTTTTGCAGTTCTACTGCACTTAATTTTATATTTTAGCGTCCATTATATTATTCTCAAAGTCATGTTTTGTTAATTGTTCACTTATTACGTAACATGGTCCATCTTACTGTACATAAGCAGATAAGTTTATGTCAAAATTAGGTTAAAATAACCAAGTGTCGCGTAAAAATTTTAATCCAACACTTTTTTGTGATATAAAATTAATTTTTATTTCAAAATGAACCGGTACTTTCCACGGCATCATCAAAGCAGCGGGAGGTAATGGTTATGGATTCTTTATTGAGGTGAAATTTGTTCTTTCTTTAAATGTTTGTAAAAAAAATTGCGAACACTTAAAATATTAAAAATTAAAATATCTGAATGACCATTTTTTAAAACGCCAAAAAATTTAGTTGACGTAAAAATAAATATGTTTGAACTAATGGCAAGAACAGAACTTACCCCATAGAAAAAAAAAACATGCTATGATTGTTAGATAACAAAGTAAAAACATGTAACATACTAAATTAACATTAATAAATAATCAGATACAAGAGAATAAATCCATATATTTATCACACAAATACTATCAGGAATCGAAGGCGGAACTCGTCTACACAGATACAGATACAAGAGAATAAATCCATATATTCATCACACAAATACTATCAGGAATCGAAGGCGGAACTCGCGGACCATCGATTAAGCTATGCGTGTTCGCTAAACCCTCGACCAACGAACCGATCTCGTTTCAATAATATGACCATTGTCAAGCTTTTAAGTAAATTTTAACAACTAAGTTTAACCATGTGCTGGCGACAATCATTTTTTTCACCATATGGTTATACAGAATACTATGTAAGAATGTCCATTTTATTCACTCTTAGGCTAAGTGTTACAGTCTTAAGGTTCCGTAGCTAAAGGATAAAAACGGAATACATATAAATTCGTCATGTCTATATGCCTACCCATCCGTATGTCACAGCAACTCTTTGCCAAAACTATAAAAATCATACTGTTGCAACTTGATAAGTATAGGTATTATGTGAACCGCGTTAAGAATCACATTCAGACAAAGATTAAATAAATAATAAATTTTGGGGGTTCTTCATACTTAACATCAAACCCATTCGTTTTCCCCTCCCCCATTACTGTGTAAACTTCTACCGAAAATGGATTTGAACAAGATCTAGTAAGTATTTTTTAATACGTCATAAATCATAAACTGCAACCACTGTATAATGTTAACTACAAGAAATGTCTGAAATGTTTACTTGCTACTATAGAACGGATGGGCGTGCCTGACTTGCACTTGGCCGCTTTCATGAAAATTTCACTTTTCTAATAGAAAGAAGTCTAAATGAAAAAAAAATAACTAAAGAAGTGAAATTTAGCTAAATTATATTTAAAAATTTAGCTTCTATCATTGAGTAAAGAGCAAACAAGACGTAAAAATTAAAAATATTTGCTTATCAGTAATTGTAGTTCGGTTTGGATGGTATTGCAAGAAGTAAAATTGGTCGACTTGAGTAAAAAACAGTCTATGGAAAAGTACAAGTGTACAATAAATAAATGTAACATTACAATGAATACCATCACACACAACCTCTTCATCTTTTATTACGGTTGTTTTTCTTTTCATGGATTTAGAAAAAAAATTGTCACTGTAAAAATGCTCAAGCCTTACCTTTGTGTTGGACGAGTGTGATGAGACGAAGGAACAGAGGAGAACCAGAGCAGGCAGCCAGTGGGCCTGCCGCGCCGTGTCCATAATGAAACTGAAACAAAACATGTACAAGTTATTTTTATAGTAGGTAAGTAGGTAAGTATCTTCACACCCGCACCCACGAAGAGTTATAACCAGAATACCCACGATTAGTCTCAAGTTATGTAGTTCTTACAGATCCATCAGCAGATCCAGACTGCTATATGAAATATGACTACCTAGAAAGTACGCTCTTTCAAATATATTTTTTTAATTGTTTCACTAATATAGAGGAAAATAAATTAACACACAAAAATAATTGACGATCATTCGAAAGTTAAACATTTTTATAAATCCCCTAAAAAATCTGTATATAATGTAGCTAAGAATTATCAATCCGCATCAAAATCGGTCCACCAATACAAAAACTATGATGCCACAGACAGCTTCACACACAGACACTTCAAATTTGGTACACTCCTCTTTTTCGGTCCGGGATTAAAAAAAGAAGTCGAATATATGTGAAGTCTCCTCCTTTTTTAAATTAAATTAAAAACGGTAATGACGCTTTGCCCTACTGGGTCTAGGATGAGGTGTTAGTCAGTTACATTATCCTATAACCGTAACACGATAATTAAGCGTCGGAAAATAAATAAGGCGGTGGTAGTAACCTTGACGAATCTTTCTTAGTAATCTGAAATTACTTCCATTAAAGGAAGAAAGCATTTGATTTGGTATTAGTGAAAACATGTTATAGTGTAAGATTTTTTGCATAAGTAAAAATTTTTTTCACATAATTGTAAACTTAATTTAATTAAAGAAGTCATGGTTGCCGAGAAGTTCGTTTCGCCGTTTCTTCTCCTGATTAGCTGGGTTTGAAAACGGTGGTAGTAAAAAGCAGGTATAATAGGCCTTGTTTCTGGGGAATTTGTTTTACCGATTCTTCTCCTAGCTTGGGGTTGGAAATTGTGATAGTTTACGATAGATAGGATTGATAGATACGATAGATTTAAAATTGTTTGTAAAAATTATGAAGCTTTTATATATGTAAATACGTGCTGTTATTTAAATATACAAATATGTATTTAATTTCTATAAATAGTTATTAGATATTTGAACACCATAATGTGGCAGGATATGATGGTATGCTTAAATATTATTGTAAATGTTAATACACATGTTTCGCAAATGAATAAATTTCATTTAATTTCAAAACTCTAGTGTGTAGGTATTTTTGTCGAAATTTATTTATAAATCAATTGAAAATTTTAATTTTTTTTTATTTTAATTCACTTCATGAATCTCTAAATACTCGTACATTCTAGACCAACGAAATAACAACATATTTTATGTATGAGAAGTTAGGAAACCGAAACTAAAACTAGAATAGGCACAAAATAAATCCTATTTCGTCCATAACATTAAGCTCAAATGCCAAGAGGAAGTGAGCGCGCGCCGGTCCGCGAACGGCCTTCGGAAAAACGCCAACTTTAAATATTTATAAATTGTCGTTTAAACACAAACTGTCTTTTGTTTAATCTAGTCCGGTTTTTTAATCAACCATTCTGAAATATTTAATCCGGCTTTTTATGTGTAAATGTTTTAAGTCTAAGTGCAAAATTTAAAAAATGAACCAATCTAATCCCCACTTTCTGTAACGCTTTAATCTATATATTAATACGTGATGCCAAAACTTTGGCATCTTGCCGGGGTATCTATATATTAGTACCTGATGCCAAAACTTTGAACCCCTTTTTACTAAATTGCGCGGACGGAGGACCAAAAAATTTGGCACACTTATAGTTTATGTGTAGGAGAAATGCAGAACGCTAATATTTTTCAATAATAATGCTTATAAAGTACATTAAATCAATAAATAAAACATTAACCATACTGCCATGCATTTGACACATACAAACAAATATATTGATGAAAGCGATAAAAGATCACAGATGGCGCACTAAAAAGTTTCGAAACAAAGCACATAGTTGGTCTTAAAAAATGAAGATGGCGTTCTTATCAACTAGATATTAAAATGTGTTATGGTCGAATTTTGACCAACGGGCAGCCACTAGTCAATTTTATTTCTGCGATTTATTTCTTCATAACATATGTTTAATATTAGTTCAGTTTAGACTAGTAAACCAAACGAACCAAACTAATATATAACAGCTGCTATGATGAGATAAATCATAGATTAAAATTGATTGCCGTTTGTGAAACCGGGGTTAAGTGAAGTAACCAAAAGTTTTGCATTGTATCAAAAACACTTTAATTTTAAGCAATTTTCTTTTAAATTATGAGGTAGAAAACAAGCTAACAGTTGTCATATATAAAAGACATAACCATCGCTTACACAACATATAATATTATCCCTCGTGTCGGTCCGGTCTCCTTTAAAAAATAGACCATCTGCCTTCCTGCTATGCAAGTCATAAACTCGTAAAAGCGAGCATATTATATACAAAGCGAACATATTGGATAAGCCGAGCATAGTCTTACCGTCACTAACACCGTGACATCTGACTAGGTGGTAGAGTTTCGCAACGACTCGCCAGGATTGCTATCACCGCCTTACTAATTCCTGCTGCCATAACGTCAATGATTGACGTGGACGTGTTCTAGTTCGGAGGATAAGGAAGCCGGTACACTCTATTTTGATAGAGACTTAACATCCTGGCCTCAGGTTGGCAACGCACCATTACCACCTTTGGTGCTCATGGCGGCGTAAATTTCCTACCATCAGGAAATCCCTCTGCTTGTTTGCCTTCCAATATCATTAAAAAAAAGATAATTAAATAAAATTTTCCTCATACGATACTCCTCTTTAGGCCTCTGCAGCATGAAGGCAAACAAGCATACGGATATCCTGATGTTATGACACAAATGGTTTTTAAGGCCCTCTATATGTTAACAAACTCCTTTATGAAAAATCTAAATGAAATGAGGCCATAGCAAAATCCACACAAAAGCCGTAAAGAAAATTACTAAACCGTAATAGATTTTATAACATTGGAAGGCAAACAAGCAGACGGATTTCCTGATGGTAAGAAATTCCCGCCGCCTAGAGACACCAAAGGTGGTAATGGTGCGTTGCCAACCTGAGGCCGGGATGTTAGGCCTCGAGCAAAAGTAAGTTAACCGGCAAACTTTGCCCGTTATGGCGGCAGGAATAGGTAAGGCGGTGGTACCAATCCGGGTGAGTCGCTGCGAAACTCTACCACCAAGTCAAATGTCACGGTGTTAGTGACGGCAAGCCTATGCTCGCCTTTTACGAGCTGCCTGGCACAGGAAGGCAGATGGTCTATTCTACAAAGGAGCCCGGACCAACACGGGGGATCCATAAATTTGTTTGGTTTGCTTCCGAAATGACGATTCCATTTTCCGGTACTGAATTATTCCGAACGTATGTAGCTGGCCTAAAAACGCCGTGCTAATCCACCACAAACATTCGGAATTTTGTTTGGGAAGTCCGTTTTGAAAAATTGAAAAGAAATTTCGCTCATAGGAAATTCACACGAATTCGACACGAAAAATGACTGATGAATCTGATGGCGTGTGTGGACTTGTATGAATTTGCTGCATTCAATATTTTCCGTAACAGAATTTCCGTAACAAATATCCGAATGTATATTCTCAGGCTAGGTTGTCCGCGTAATTCATATATTTGACCAAAGGCCGTATTACCTGTACAATCAAACCGCCGCTAACGGTGTCTCGTGCAAATCTTCAATTACCCCCGAATCCTAAACCAGTCCAAACGGTCAGGACTTCTGAGAAACCTGCCGCGATAGCAAGGACATCGACCTCCATCCTGTTTGTTTACATACGACGGGGTTATTAATCTATGCATTTTTGGGAACTTTCGTGGATTTTCGTAAAAAAAACTGACGTTATCAAAATAGCAGTAATGACAAATGTGACGGTAATCGTCCGCGACATTTCTTTTTTAACCAAGTTTAAAAAGGAAGAGGTTATATGTTCATCTGTACTAATATTATATAAATGAAGAGTTTGTTTGTTTGATTTAAATAATGTAGTTTAGGCACAGACTAGTAAGAGAACTACACGTTAGTTTAGGTATGCAAATAAGCCGATGTACTTCTTAAAGTTAAACTATTTATAAGCGGTAAGACTGCAAATAGCCGACGTTGATTTCGATAAGTAAGTAATGTACACAAAAAAAGATTATTTTCCACATTTTCTCTGACATTCCATCATCAGATCCATGCTTGGTCGCAATGGGACTACCTCAGAAGCACACTCTTTTAAATACAAAACAAAATTAAAATCGGTTTACAAAAGCGATCAATTAACAGACATCAAAAATAGTCGAACATATAACTTCTCCTTTTTTAAAGTCGGTTTAAAACGCGTTGCTTAGTAACCAACAAGACTGTAGTATAACTTTGGTACAGCCGATACCAGGCAATGAGGTCGTCACATCCCTACGCCAATATATTATTTAGAAAAATGTGTAAGGTTAAAAAGCGTTGAAGAATCTTGATCTTTTACCTGGAAAATCATTACGGATACTGTATTTTATCTTTGTGTAGATAGCCGGATGTTGTTTCATGACAGTTTAAGGATCCTTCTCTTATAGGTTTAAATAGGTTTAAACTTATATAATGTTAAATGTTATTGTAACGATAAATTATAGTAAATTTACAGCCTACGCATCCTTGACTGCAGGATCCTCTGAGATTTCTCATCATAAATTATCTGGTGCATAAATACTATTGACGTTAATCTAATGCAAAAAATTGCATAAGTAATGTTTGTCCATCCCGGTAATTGAATGTGGGGTTAGAGCATACAATTATAGAGCGCGAACATAAGAGTAGTAATTAAAGCAATTTTTTGTTGTAAATATATAGCCAGTTATAGCAACCTATTTATAGTAATTTAAGTTACATTACAGTGAGCAAATTTTTCGTTGTTAAGATTTTTGAGTTATTGATAGATTGACAGATTGACAGTGATTGCCTGGCTTCCAAAACATGCTGAACATTTCTTCCCATAGATGAATTACTAAAATAGAATATTAAAACTGAAGCAAAAAAAAATTACATTTCTAAAAGGTAAATGATTAACAAAAATATATGTATTTTATTAGACCTAGATTATGTAAGTTATCTCTTTCTTTCATGAGAAATTGAATATGTGTACCTGTTATTAAATTAAAATAATTACTGCCATTGCTATATCATATTTAAGTAAATATAATTTCAAATTGTATGAGACTCGAGTACATAATATGTATATTATACAGTAAAATTGAAATCGTCATCTTAATTCAATAATATGAGAAAATTTAAATATTTTTCATAGTTTAGTTTACCAGCACATCGCTAATTACGACGCCTAACCTTACTCAAATAAGAAATATAGTTTTACTGTAATATCCACAAACTCACAAGCTCGACAATAAAATATTCTCTAAGAGATAGCGATTTACTGATTTACGTATTTTGCATGTTATTTTGAATCAGATGCGTGTTTGTTGGCGACTTCAAATGATTTCCTTGTTCGTCTCACAGCATGCTTCCAAATGTATAGCGGAACCCTAATAAGCTACCGTTTGAATTGGACTTTTAATTGTTATGCAAATGCATTTAACGGAATCCGTTCTCTTCAATTTCCTCTACAGTTCATTTTAGTCGGCCATTTTGTACATTTTTCGCTAACTTTCGATAAAGGGTTACTATTAATTGTTACTGTCTACTACACAAAATAAAATAAAAAACTTCCAAGACTGGCAAGGATACAAAAATAATTCTTAACTATATATAAATCTTATGTTTAAGCTAAAATCAATATAAAAACTATATATTTTGACATAATTATGCTGAAATAATTGCTGTATTACTGTAATAATTATCAGTCACTTTAACCATTCTGTTTTTTTTATAAAACTTTTTTATTTTAATTTAATTTTATTTGGATGTTTAATAAATATGTTCTAGTATCTATTAAAGTATTTATGTATATATTTATTTATTAATTAGTATCGTTGAACAACACCCATAACACGAGCATATTACCATCTGTAGATAGGTTATTAATACTGGTCGTAAATGAATTAGGTACAGTGTGTGCATGCAAAGTAAATAAATAATGACGTAAAAATTCTATGAGATACCAAACACTCCGGACCTGATCATATCATGATGGCAGCAGAAACAGGCAAATTTCCGGAGCAACACATATGGAATCTTTCGTTAATGATTTATAGGTGCTTGTTTTACACTGGAAGTAATTGATAACTCAATTTATCATAACAAACATCTCAATTTTTAGAAGTCAAGGCGGTTCGGATAATTAATTTGTACGTACAGTGATATTCATAATATATGCTTTCGATACTTCCCGTTCGGTTGTAGGAAATTCATCATTATAATTTTATTCATACACATTTTTACCTGTTATCGAAATTGTTTACGAGATCCATACTAATTTATAATCTTGTATCTCAATTTTTTATATTTGTTAATTGTTGTTTTGTGTGAATTTGTCATCTTCATAAATATTGTTAAGAGTGTAGGAAGACAAACAAGCAAGGTTTCCAGTTAAACTCAGTCCAACCAGTTATTTTAATTTTGACAGTTGTCAAATTCATTATATATATATATGAGACTGAAAATTGACTATAGGTTTTCGTTCATTTTGTGATTGAGAGTTTATGGCCTGTTCAATAAACGTCATTTTTTAAACTCATTTTAATCTACGGTTTAAATTTTTTTAACAGATGTTTAACATGAGTTCAGTTTAGAAGTTTGATGTAAACTATTAACTAAATAGGTACTAAACGAAGTTATCACTTTCTGACTACATCGAATAAAAACCAACATACACGCCTTGGACAGTAAAAATAAAACCTCTGATTGACGTAAGTAACTACGAGTACAATGGCCGGAGATTAAAAAATAAAACGTCAGATGATATGTAAATCGACCAACAATTGCATGGGATCTTAGACTATTCTTATTTTAATAACTAAATACTTAACATCACTTAACTTGGTGTGAAATGAAGCTAAAAGAGGCAGGGAAAGATGTACACTAAGCTTAAAGCATTCTTATTTTAAAACATTCAAATTTGGAATATGAAAGATGAAGCGGAAAATTTGTTTCTTGTACTTACGTGGAATATCAGTTAAGTACGGATGATGGAGTTTTGGCACCATCGAGAGAAACGGTGGTCGAAGTTTTTTCATAATTATTGAAGAGTTTAGCAGCGACTCGCCCGGATTGGTACCACCGCCTTACCTATTCCCGCCGCCATAACGTCATGACGTGTTCCGGTTCGGAGGGCAAGGTAGCCGGTAAATTTACTTTTGCTCGAGGCCTAACATCCCGGCCCCAGGTTGGCAACGCACCATTACCACTTTTGGTGTCTCTAGGCGGCGTGAATTTCTTACCATCAGGAAATCCGTCTGCTTGTTTGCCTTCCAATATCATAAAAAAAATTTCGTTTTTACAATATAAACACGAAATTTTTTTCACTCAATGTGGAATTAGTCAATTCTTGTGGCATTTAATACAATTTTGTTCAGTGAAAGCGCACAAATGAAATAATTCTGAAGAAATCAGCGTATAGTGTATTTGCTATATGAGCTTGAGTAATGAGGCAACCGCTTTACCTAAGACCCTGACTTAACTTATGATTAATAATTACAATTAAATCCCGATTTTGGTAAATTTGATGCAAATTTCTACTTGACTAATGGCAAAATGCTAGCGCGAATGCCAAAACCTGATGAAAGAAGAAGAAGTACGGATGATATTTATTAGCTCGCCTCATGAGAACGGGATAATGTTAAGTGTATTAATATAGTATACAGTATTGGTAAATCGCTTGTGCTCAGTCAAGTCGAAATTAAATATCGGGTCGTATTTCTTTCGCAAAATCGGATACGCACACTTGCGTAACCCTTCGTTCACACGGTCAAAGTTGCAATATGTATTTTTGTAATAATACAAAGTTTTATTTGGCTCTGATGCAACTACATTATAGTTGCTTCATGTAATTCATTCGCGTGTCAACGATAACAAATGTATTCATCTTTGTTTCGGTTTTGGTATACAAACAACCACGATTTGAGTAAAATGAGCTTTTTCACCCAATCGCACAGGCAAGTGTTATATTTTCCAAATGCGTTTTCCCAGTGTTGGCCCAGGCTCATTTGCAGAATAGATCTTCCTTTCTGCCAGGCAGAACGTAAAAGGCGAACATAGGTTTACTGCCACTAACACCGTGACATCTGACTTGGTGGTAATGTTTCGCAACGACGCGCCCGGATTGGTACCACCGCCATGGCTATTCCTGCCGCTATAACGTCAGCACATGTTCCGGTTCGTAGAAGGTAGCCATTACATTTGCTTTTGATCGAAGCTTAACATCCCGGCCTCAGGTTGGCAACGCACCATTACCAACTTCGGTGTCTCTAGGTGGCGTGAATTTCTTACCATCATGAAATCCGTCTGCTTGTTTGCCTTCCAATATCAAAAAATAAATAAAGAACCACTTAAACAACTAAACAGATATATTTCTTCCTTGTTTCTTGATAAGACATCATCTATGAACATCCAATTATTAATACCTATTAAAATATTTGCACACCACAAGTTGGTAGAATATGTAGGAACCCCTAAACAATTTTGTAACATCTTTGTAACACTCATATTGAGCAAATAAATATTTTTTTCTTTTCATTTTTTTTTCAAAACGTTTACAGTGCATGACCATGAAGACGTAATGTTAAGCCTCTTGAAAAAATAAGTTTACCAGCCTACCCTCCAAACTGAAACAGGACAATCATTGGTACAGTAACGTTATTAAGTTTTTAAGTAACGCTGAATGCTGATATAGCTGCGTAAAAAATTAAATAAGAAATAACGTGCAAATAACTCTGATAATTATAACGTCGTACCTACCACAAGTATCTACGCGAATATCCAATCAGATTGCTATTGGTTGTTGAGTACGCGCCAATTTAAAAACTACTTCGAACGTTAGAGCATAAGAACAATATTGCAGCAGCCTTTGTTTTGTTTTTTAATTCAAATGCAAAGCAATAAAGTCTTTAGATATCTGTTAGAGGTTTTATTAGGCGTTAGGATGCGTGATTAAACTCCTTAACGTCGCAGATGTGAGTTATAAAGGTGCCAAATATGTACCCTGCTATCACTATCGAATTTATGGGCTTGACGGTATTTATTTCTTCATTTCACGTTTCCCGATTCCAAAGCTTGTACTGCAATCAGGAGGATGCAAAATTTTCAAAGTGCCGCTTTATATACTGACATAAAGAAGCTAAAATGTTACTGGTCAACTTTGTTTCATATGTTCAGGTAATAATGTTCAATTTTCATTAAGATACACACGATACGAGACTCATGTATGTTTGAGGTGTTTATTACCTTCCGACGTTCGCAAATTAGAGATACAAGAGCTTTTAAGCTTCATAAATTTACACTTAATTGTGATAAAATACTACTTTATGCCCTCGTCCTTTACATGACAAAGAAAGGTAACAGCAGAAATAAATATTTAAATCAAATGTTCAGTATAATTTTATTGTTCTTGTTACGAGTCTATATAATTCTTCAATCTAAGACCGGATCGGAACAAGGCCACTCGCTTAAAACGTAGGGCAGTTTTAAATCGGTTACAAAGAAACTTAGTGTGCTTGTCATTTTTATGACTTCCAGGTTGGAACACGACAATGGCGAGTTTTCAAATTTGGCGACAGGAATAGTCAAGGCGGTGAAAACTATAAAAGCGAACTTCTGCACAGCGCTCTACCACCTAAAACTCTCAGAGTCCTTACCATGAGTTTACGGCTTGTTAAGTTTACTATACTCGCTACCGTCTCTACAAATTATTGGTATGAAAACTTTCAACAGCGCCTCTGTTGGTAACTAAGAGAAACGCATTTTTAGACCAAAAGTATCATAGATTTCGACACGTAACATAGGTACCGAACGTAATCTATACCAACTCATGGTAAAAACTCAGTTTTCCATTGACAGATGTAATAGTAAACCCTAGGCTATAATTGTCATTTTTAACGCTGAGCGAACAGTTCACAAATATTTAAATTCAAAATTAATAGTTGCATGTAATTAAAACAATTAGTTGTTGCAATTATTGTCCAAATTTGTGTATTTTCTATCAAATAACTTAAAAGTTAGGCAACAAAAGAAAGTGAGTGAATCACTCTCGAAGTCTTGAGCCTTGTGATACGTCAAGGACATGCGTATTGATTTCAATAAATATCTCCTCATGCATTATTTCATCATAATGATGATTACAGTTAAAGTAACTGGAGATAATATTTTTAAAACCCAAATAAAAAGAGGAGTTTATGAGTTTGACGTGTTACAGACACGTTTGTTTGAGGCATCATAACATTCGAATAAATGGATTTCGTTAGAAAGCGACATGACCGAGATGGTAAGCAATTTTTAATTTTACTGTTATTTAATTAATTGTGATAATTACTAGATACACAATATTAAGTCAGACACAATAACACCTTTCTACCACACCTGTTTCCTTATAGGTCTTGCTGGAAGAGTTCTCTCAAAGACATAAACATGCCTTTTATTGAATGCTGACGTAATTTAGATGGTTTATGACTATATAAGAAATAGGTTTTGTTCGGGGGCTATGGAACATTTTTAATTTTAGAATAATGTCTATGGTCAAGCGAGCAGAGTCGGTTTTATTTTAGAGATGTGTACAGTCACGAATAAAGGCCATTTTGCATTTCAATAAGAGATAGTGCAAGTGTTTACTGTAAGTACAGTGATTAGTATATTCCCCATTTGGATAGGCCATGATTAGCGCGTTAACGTAGTTGTCAGTAGTTATTAAACGTTTTAATTCTTTTCTTTACCATGAGTTGGTATAGATTACGTTCGGTAAGTTACGTGTCGATATCTATGACACTTTTGGTCTAAACATGTGTTTCTCTAAGTTACCAATAGAGGCACTTTTCAAAGTTTTCATACTACATTACAGAGACGGTAGCGAGGATTAAACTTGGCAAGCCGAAAACTCATGGTAAGGACTTCGTATACGTCAAATACCGACTTCAACCCTGGGTTACACAAGACCCTGTATATTAATACTTTCAATTTTAGTGTTGTGTTATTTTTTTTATGACAAGACGAAGAAAATGCACACAATGGTAAGGAACAACTATGATATAGTAGATACCATAGTACCTACATGTTGTACGTAAGATGTTGTCCTGATAAAACAATAAAAAACAATCGTTTATAGGCACTTAAGTATCTTTCACGGTAAGTAAACCGACTATCTTCCGAAATTGAACACGTCAATGACAATCACTGACGTTTTGCTTAACCTTGCAAAGGCAACAATAAAACAAACAAAAATGGTAATACATTTTCAGTCTGTAATAGTTTTTCTTATTTTCCGGAAATCAGCTTTATTAGCCTTTCTGTACAACGAAAATCGACTTTAATATTATACCCAAGTACGAAGAAAGTTTCGCTTTAGATTCCGGGCACAAAATTTGAAAGGCTGTATGTATATTATATTCGAGGCGAGAACATGTGAAAAGCAACCGTGCGGTGAATTGTAAACAAAGTATTTAGTATACTCGTACAACACCAAATCCCATTTCACTTTCATTCAATTTGTTATAAAACCTTTCTTTTTGGAGGGCGAGGGCATCTCAGCCCCGTGTTAGTCCGGGCTCCTTAGCAGAATAGACCATTTGCCAGGCAGCGCGTAAAATGTAAGGGGCTTTCCGTCACTAGCACCGTGAGATTCTACTAGGTAGTAGAGTTTCGCAGTTTCGCCCGGATTGCTACCACCGCCTTACTAATTCCTGCCGCCATAACGTCAAAGCTTGCCGTTGACATGTTCCGGTTCGAAAAGTAATGTAGCCGGTAAACTTACTTTTGCTCGAGCGCTACCATCTCGGCCTCAGGTTGGCAACGCACCATTACTTAACATCTTTGGTGTTTCTAGTCGGCGTGAATTTCTTACCATCAGGAAATCCGTCTGCTTGTTTGCCTTCCATTATCCAAAATTTAAAGCGATCAATTCACGACCATCATGAAATCCGTCTGCTTGTTTGCCTTCCAATATCAAAAAATAAATAAAGAACCACTTAAACAACTAAACAGATATATTTCTTCCTTGTTTCTTGATAAGACATCATCTATGAACATCCAATTATTAATACCTATTAAAATATTTGCACACCACAAGTTGGTAGAATATGTAGGAACCCCTAAACAATTTTGTAACATCTTTGTAACACTCATATTGAGCAAATAAATATTTTTTTCTTTTCTT
>NJDD01008253.1:24930-37431 GCA_002245505.1 Calephelis nemesis | reverse complement strand
TCTGGTATCTATTAAAGTATTTCTATGTATTAGTACCGTTGACTAACACTCATAACACAAACATATAATTTGCTTACTTTGGAATTAGATTCAAATTGAGTAACTTGTCCAGGGATATTTAACAAAAAATTATTAATACAAAGTGATTTAAAAACAGTATGAAAAAGGGAAATGCAGGTTTGTTTATTATATAAAAAAAGTCATGAAATTTTAATTTCTGGATGCACTACGACATATGACGTAAGTTCTAGAATATAACCTCCTTTTTATTTTACAAAAGGCACTAAAGGTTTCTGTCTAAATAATTTTATAATCCAAAGAAAACTGTCAATAGCTAGCTAGGTAAAGCTCATTTTATACGTACTGAGCTAAATGAAGTTACTTTAAGTGGTGAAGTAAAAAATTCACAACACATTGGTAACAAAATTCTCCAAGTATAGAAAAATTAACACGTCTAGAAAAAATGATAAAATCTGCGAGGTCACGTTTGGGGAACTAAAAATCAAACCATTGTTCGTTTCTATAAAACAATGAGTGTCATCAGGGCCGTGTCAGGGTCATAACCCTCAGTGCAATGTAACAAGCGTTTCTTCGAGTTAAGGATCCCATAATTAACTCTACAAGAAGGTTGAGTTTTGAACCCCAATTACCTAAATTTAACCCAAACGTGATTTTTTTGAATTTTGTATAATTTCTCTCAATATGGTTTTAGTATCATATACTAAGGTTTTTTAAGATATTGAAGGGCAAACAAGCAGACGGATTTCCCGAAGAAATTCACACTGCTTAGAGACACCAAATTCGGTAATGGTGCGTTGCCAACCTGAGGCCAGGATATTAGGCCTCGAGCAAAAGTAAGTTTCCTGGCTATCTTACCCTTCGCACGGTAACACGTGAACGACAAGCACTGACTTTATGGCGGCAGGAATAAGTAAGGTGGTGGTACCAATCTGGGCGATTTGCTGCGAAACTCCTAGTAGTAGTAGATGTCACAGTGTTAGAGACGGTAAGCTTATGCTCGCCTTTTACAAGCTTGTAGGAAGGCAGATGGTCTATTCTGCAAAGGAGGCCGGAACAATACGGGAACAAATAGGATTCCCGTTTTAGTGTAAATCACCTTTTCTAGAGAAATCATTATTAACCATATAACGTAAAAATCCATGGCGTTTAGATACGATTCCCGACAGAAAAAGACATGTTTGGATCTACGTGGTTATTAAATTTAAAACGGTATTGATGTCTACAAATATTGTAAGTCAACCATATCGTAAGCATACATAAATCGTGAAATCTAGAGATACATACCTACTTTAAAGCGTTTAAAACACTGGCACTAAAAAAAAGAAATTTTTTTTTGCTTCAACAAGCACATGACTTGTAATGAGGTTTTGGCGCCACCGAGAGAAAAGATGGTCGAAGTTTTTCACATTTATTGAATTTCGTATTGATATTGAGTGAAATTAGTTCATTTTGGTGGCATTTTGTACAATTTTTTTCAGTGAAAATGCACAAATAAAATAACCATGAAGAAATTAGCGTATCCTGTATTTCCTCGTTGCTGCCTAATCTCATTACTTTAGCACAAGTTAAATAACTTGAGCTCGCCTCTTACGACCTGTCTGGCAGGGAGGGAGGTAGTCGATTCTACACATTGGACAAGGGAATCAAATTCCAAAATATTCTTAAGTCATAATAAGTCACATTATGATTCTTGCTTTTAGAGTGAGTGGCTCTATAATTAAAACAATAAGTATCTAGTAACCCCTTAAAGTTATATCAAGATAGAACCAATTTGCTTAAGAAGAAAGAAATAAGAGAAGAAGTTCTTGTCCAGGTCACAGTCCTAATCCACTTCAATATTTCCTTTTGTAATAACTTTAGTTCTTAAACTATGCAAGAGGCTTAAGATCCCAGCTTCAGGTTGGCAATACGTCATTAAATAAATTTTTGATTTCAATAGAGATCGCGACGCATAAACAGGAAACTAATTTGTTTGTTTACTTTCTTTTAACAAAAAACCTTAGTTTATGAACGATTAGAAACAATTTCAGGGGCATATCCTAAATATGTGGTAAGAAATATCTGGTGACCTTTTAAAATGACACCTAGAAAAGGATGACCTTTACTGAACGGTAATGAATAAAATTAAAATAGTCACATAAAACAAGTAATTTATGTTTACACCAAATGGTTACAATGAATGAATAAATTATTTTTAACTAGCTGTTGCACGCGGCGTTGCCCGCGTGGTTAATGGTCCCACACGAACATTTTTCAGTATAAAAAATATCTTATGTGTTAATCCAAGTTACCCTCTATGTGTATGCAAAATTTCACAAAGATCGGTTCAACAATTTTTGCATGAAGGACTAACAAACAAACATACAAACTTTAGGATAATAATTAGCATTTACGTGCAGTTTTGTCTATATTTTCAACTCGTTTATAATTATATAGCTAAACTGCAAAAATCCGCCTTTGATTTCAAGATTATGTCGTATAAGTATAGTTAAATTAAGAATTTCTTTTGACTTTTCTAAGATAACCTCATACCTCATCAGATTAGATTCTGACTTGATACCTATACATCACTACATAGTTTAAAACGATGTCGCTTCCTCTGTCCCTATGTCCCTTTGTATGCTTAAATTTTTAAAACTACGCAATGAATTTTGATGCGGTTTTTTAAAACATAAAGTGATTGAAGAGAAAGGTGTGTATATATATTTTATACCTGTGCGAAGCCGGGACGGGCCGCTAGTATATAATAAAAACAAATGACGGAGAAGCTGCTAGACAAACACAAAACTATTAACGTCGAACATGGAATCGCCTTTTATCTCATACAAAACATAAATATGAAATGACAGCCAAGTTCAATACTACAAGTGTGGGCCGACTCGAACGACGAAAAGATTGAGATCCATTTAGATTTTAATTTACATACAGAAAATACTAGAAAGTTTCCCCTTATTGGTCCGGGTTCCTTTGCAGAATAGACCAGGCAGCTCGTAAAAGGCAAGCATAGGCTTACTGTCACTAACACCGTGACATCTGACTAGGTGGTAGAGTTTCGCAGTGACTCGCCCAAATTGATACCATCGTCTTACCTATTCTTGCCGCTAAAACGTCAGTGCCTGCCATTGATGTGTTCCGGTTCAGAGGATAAGGTAACCAGTAAACTTATTTTTGCTCGAGGACTAATATCCCGGCCTCTGGTTGACAACGCACCATTATTACCTTTGGTGTCCCTAATCAAAATTTCTTACCATCAGGAAATCCGTCTGCTTGTTTGCCTTTCAATATCATAAAAAAAGTAGGTTACAAGAATAGGTAATTGCAATGAGTCTTTATATTTTGTGATCACAACGCGTTAAAATTAGTTGGCTTAATACTCAAAGCAAAATTATGATTTGTGCACATTCATAGCCGAAAAGTTATATATATGAATAAAAAACAAAAATAAAAAGTTAAATGTCATTTAAGAATAGAATACGACCTCAGTGGATTGTGATTAGTGTGACAGGACTGTTTCTCGGTGGTTATCCATCAAGGTTTGGGCCTTCGTCGCAGAGTAGAGGCGTGTAAGCTATGTGTCGATTTACTCAACAAAGTAATTATAAGACAAACAATGAGTTTTGCAACTTGGTCGCACGATCTTGAGGCTTGCGGGTATAAACTGTATTTAAACTTAAATAAATACTGTCATTTTAATATTAAAGTTTACTGCTTTTTAGTACTGTTCCGGTCTTTTTCAATTGTACAATAGCTGTCCCGGACAAATTTGTGCATTTCTTCGATTATCCAAGAGGCTCAGATTGTATTAGCGATAGGACAGCTTTAAGTAGTAAAAATCGATGTCAGTGTCTGTGTTTATTAACGGCCAACATTAATAACCTATCTACAGATAGAGATATGCTTAGCAGAGTTTTCTTGCTAAGACATATTTGCTAATTATTGAAAATAATTAAAATAATATTTTTTCAATAATTAACAATAACGGAAACTGATCTAATATAGCACTATCTCTTATCTTAGACAAATTACTATTATATGCCGCAAATTTATTTCGGTTTTTTCTAATCTATTTTGCCCCTTGGCTTGGTTTGCCCCTCGGTAGCTCAAAAATTTAAAGTATTTTGTTTCAGCGACTAGCGAGACACAGCAGTGTTCAGGTCCAAATCCTGTATGAGGTGTAAACATTTTTTTCTTTCTTTAAGAATTGTGAAAAAATGTAAGAAGAACAACATCTAAATTAAAACATCTTTACAATAAAATTAACTAACTTAAATTTATTGATTATTCAAAGGTGAAAGAAAGAGAAGAGAAAGAGAGTCGCCTCTGTGGTCTAGCGGTTCAGATGTTAGACTTGATTGCATGAGGTCCTTGTTCGATTCCTGGGTCGGGCAACAAAAAGTAAAATTTGTTTTTTTAAATTTTCTTATAAAAAAAATGTGGCTCGGGATTGGATTTGTGCCCGGTTGGCGATAGGCTTGCCACCTATCACAGTGTGGGGCTTAGTGTCTTCGGCTAGTCATGGGTTCCCTGGTTGTGCCTCTGCCTACGTATTCGGGGATATGGGCGTGAAGATTTTTGTGAAAGGTAGATAAACAAATAATAACATACATTCGCATTTACATTAGTACGAATGTCCATGTTTAACGAAAATTTGACAGCACTGGATACAATAGGACCAATCAAAATGATGGATTATTTTGTTATTATTGACTTATCTGATTTTGTTTAGATTAGTTACTCCATGTGTATCAAACTAAATTGCTTCTAGCTGTCTGTCTGTTGACTTTTGTGTTCATTTTATTGTTAGTATAAATAAATCACTTGAATTAGTGTCGGTTACTGCCATTATTATTAGAAACGCAGCTGCTAGCTTTTAATAACGAAATGAAATGACAGTCATTTTTGCAAAACCATTTACAAACCCGGGGAGACCTAGGTTGACATTCCGATCAAATCGCTAGGGTATTATCCGAAGGTGGTGTCAAGAGTCTCCGAAATCGGCGTGTCTTTATGGAAAGGGTTATGAATTTAGAGAAAGACAGGTAGGTCTGCAAGGATCATGAGGTTTGGCACACGATATTCTGTGCTTATGTCGTAAGGGACTTGGCGTGAAGATATGTATGTGTGTGTATGTATGTATGTATGTAATTTACAAACAAGCGATTAACACTTAACAATGAATATTTACACGAAATATGATATAGCATCTTCACGCCCATATCCCTGAAGAGGTAGGCATAGACACCACCAGGGCACCAACGACCAGCTGAAGCCTATCGCCAACTGGGCACATAACCAATCCCAAGCAACATTTCATTTTTATTAGAAAATTGTAAAATCCAAATTTTCATTTGTTGCCAGAGCCGGAATTCGAACCCGGGACCTCATGCAGTCAAGTCCAACACCTGAACCGCTAGATCACAGAGGCGACAATTATTATTATTATTAAACTAAAAAAGGTATCCTCACACTCGTAACCCCTGAAATGTACGCAGCATTACAACTAGGGCAAATTGATGATATTAAATACCACATTGTGATAGGAGATAAAATCTATCCTACGCTGATGCATTCGAGGGGTTTTGTCTAAATCTATTTTCATTAATTTCTGTATAATGAAAGCTGCTTCATTAAAATATCCTTGAGTCTACGTGTTGAGAATTTTAAACACATGTAATCCTCAACAGCCAAAAAGTACACAATGGAATTCCACCAAGTGCCGACGTTGAAAATATTTTTAGACATCCTTGTTCAAAATTAAAAGGCATCTCTAGATCCTAAGACGCGATCTCACTACAGGTTACAAAATGTCTATTCAAATGACTTAAATCCTCTTTGAAGTCTGCGCTGCATTATGCATGCCATGTCGACAACGTACGTACAGAATTCACTGTTTTTTCTTAATAGCATTACCTCCATTGTGTTCGGGATAGAAAGCGGTTGACTTTTGTGCGCACGTGTGTGTTAAATGTGGTACATGCCACTCAGTGCCGTCTATTTTTTTTATCTTAATTACAATGGACAGCTAGAGTCAAAAGTCCATACAGAATTTATAACAATTTTGAGTGTGTGTGTGTGTGTGTGTGCACGCGTATGTGCGCGTGTGTGTGTGCGTGTGTGTGTATGTTTCTATCGATTGTATGGTGTCAGTTGCGTATCACGTGGCAATTTGATAATTCTTTTTGGAAAGAAAGCAAATGGTTCCGAAATTGTCCCACATTAATTTTATTATGATCCGACTAGTAGTATTTGAGTTACACTTAATAATGAACAACTTTTTCTCATTCACCACGCACCATCTCGAAAACATAACCTATCTTTATAAAAAAGAACTGTCAAAACTGGTTCGCTACTTACGGAGTAATCGCTTCACAATAATCCAAAAAACCATAAAAGAAGCAAACAGTCAAATTGAGAACTTCCCCTTTTTTAAATGGTTAAAAAGGTTAGCATGTCCATAAAAGTTGGAGCTAGTACGAACACATCAAAAATCTTTGAAGTTTAATGTCGAGCTTGACACTTAAAATCGAACTTAGAATGTACACTGTTTTGATACTTATTACAAATTTAAAAAAAAAGAAAAAACACCTCAGACAGGAGTAGGATAGAGGACTTCTCGTTTTCATAAAATGCTTGCTGTTACGGTGAACTTCATTCCATCCGTTAAGTTTTTATGGGAAAAATTAAAACTTTGATTTTCCTAGTTTCCTTGCAGTTTAACAGGATAACATGTTCCCTATATCCTCTTCTTGATATTAACCTACCTCCCTATCAATTTACAGTGAAATTGGTTTAGCCGTTCTGGAGTTATAAATAGTGTAACTATCAACACTTTATTATTTTATATACATATATAGATAGTTAATACAGTTTTCAGTGTTTTTCAGTTTTCTAATAAATACAACCTTCCTCGGGACAGGTTTATTGTGTCAGGACATTGTGATACTAAAGTAAATCGTAGTGCAACTACATTGGTTATAAGGAAATTGATAGAAGAAGGCGTTACTTTGCGGAAATCCATACTTAAATACAAATGAAATTATTAAATTTGCAATTTTCCGCCAAAATTGCAAATGGTTTTTTTTGCGGAAAATTGCAAATTAAATAATTTTATTCGTATTTACATTGGTTGTACTTCTGCTTATGTCTTCAAGGATACAGTCGTTAAGGTGCTTTTACTTTACTTAACAAAGTTATTGGTTAGTAAACTCTATGTTTTTAAAATTTATGTCCGGAAACATAAACATTGAAGTAATGATAGATATTAACCAGTAATCGATTCCAACCGACCATGTCGTAAGCTTGACATGTCGCTTAAGACATTGTGCTCTATGAGTATAATTTACTGTTGCAACTACGGACAGTTCCGCTCCGGTTACCTTTCACACTAACATAATTCAGTTTATTTTAAAACCACAAATTTATATTTTGTTAGGTTGATAATTTGAAAGGCAACTGCAAAAAACTGTTTCAATTTCCTTAGTAGTAAGTCATAAAAGTGTAAACACTTTATGTTTTCCGTAAAATATACAAACAATTATTTTGTGAGACGACAACTGAATTTTTGGAGTATGTGACTCAGAAAATCTACAAAATCATCATTATAACCGCCTCCTACTAGTAATAACTATTCACCCTCCTTGGTCGAGTGGCTAACGTACACGCCTAATACACCGATCAACCGCGAAACTCGGGTTCGATTTCCGACAGAAGGCAGGCATTTGTGTATCCAGGGATATTAATAACAAAACATCTGATAGTCGTAAATAACTGCCTTCAAAAACATTTTGAAAGACGGTAAACACATGTAGTTAGAGAAAAATTATTTTAGTTTTTGCAAAACAAAATTAAGAGATTTTTTTAATACATATTTCATTCTTACATTCTTGGTTTCCAAGAAGTTTGTTTCGTTTTTTCTGACTGATTAGGTTCGGAAAGGGAATAAGTTGAAGAAGAATAGATAAAAAAAGAACTAAATTTAATATTTTTTAAACTTTTTATTCTATATTTATATTTAAGTTTTAGGTATCATGTTTTCAAATAATAATTACGTTTAACAATAACTAATAACAGCTTTTTAGAGACGAGCTTAAATATGTTATCAACAAAACCACATATTCGTGGGAGAGTATAATGCAGCAACATGTATGGGCAAGATGCACAGCTTTGTCTATTACCTGCGACCATAATGGCAGTATTACAGTCGTAATAATAGCAGTATCGTTATCGGTTCGGAGAGTAGCAGGACAGGCCTACTACCATGACCAAAATATATAGTGTACATAATACATAAATACATAAAAAAATAAAGAAGTCGAACTTACAACCTCCTCCTTTTTAAATTCGGATAAAACGCGACTCGATAAATGTAATGTAAATGTTAAAACGAGTAATATTTTTTTAATAAAACAAAGTGCGTTTAGTATAAATCTTAATATATATAAATCTCGTGTCACAATGTTTGTCCTCAATGGACTCCTAAACCACTTAACCGATTATAATAAAATTCGCACACCATGTGCAGTTCGATCCAACTTGAGAGATAGAATAGCTTATATCTCAATTCATGGTAAAAAAAATACCATCCGAGCGAAGCCGGAACGGACAGCTAGTTAAAAATATAAAAACAAAATGTAATCTACTGAATATAATTTTGACTTGAAATAATCACTTTAAAAGCATATTACACATACATTGTAATTGCTTATTATTAGTTTCGTAGCCTGCTAATTATTTTCATTCATTTTTTGTTGTAGCTTTGATTGTGATATAAAACGGAAAACAGCTGTTGACTATTTCATTGTAAATTATACTGTATAAGTAAAACCGACTTCAAAACTAAAAAATAAAAAAGATTTAATATTAGGTAATTGTATGCTACTGGGTGAACTACTTCATAGAGAAGTTTGAATCATAGCGCTAGATTCGATTTGCGTATATCGGTGCTTAGCCCAAGGTTACCTTATGGAAGTAAGAGTTGTGCTTGTCATAAAGCATGAAAGTAGCATAAATGCGGTCAAAACTGTGAGTGCTACAGAAAATCTGTACTATCAAGAGTGTTCGACGCGTTAGCGTCTTCGGCTAGTCGTGGGTGCCTTGGTTGTGCTTCTGCCTACCTCTTCGGGGATATGGGCGTAAAGATACTTTTTTTTTTCATTTTATATTTATAGCCATATTCTCGATTGAATGATGTAACGATCTTATTTTCACACAGGATAAGCTAGTATAAGGGTATTTATAATTTTATTTACCTTATAATAAATAATACCTTACGAATAAAATGTCTAAACATTACCAACTACGACACGGATGCGTTGCGTATTTCCTGTGGCAGCATTTCGACACCGCTAGTGCGAAAGAGTCGTTCATCACCGCGTGTGTCCCTAACCTATATGCTCACCAGACGAGACATAGGAAGTTAAAATGTCTTTGTACAAAACAGTACTTATAAATTTAAGTAGTTATATTCACTAATTTAATAAATGCCTTTATTTGTATATACGACTTGGTGACCCGCCGAATTTTGATTTGCGTATACACCAGTTTCAAATATAGATACTTTATGAACCTGCCTTGTTAATATGTATGTATGTACCGTTTAAGTTGATAAAGCCGTTTCGGAGAAACGCGACAATAAACACGGTGACATTTGGCTTTTACATTCATTGACATTGCCTGAGACAAAAAGACTAGTAAAGGGGCATTGCCAACGCTGTTTGTGAAAGAAAATTTACCAGCTAACTTGCACTCCAAATCAAGACACTCCTAACGAGCGAGTACTTATGATATTATTGTTCCAATGTGATGAAATAAGTTAAAAATAAATTTAAGCCGCAATTCTAACCTGAAATCTATGCTGTAATTAATAGAATGATACGCAGAAGCTCAACTTGATTGATATCAGCGCGGTTCCTATTTCTGCTGCCATAGTCATATCTCGACATTGTCGTAATTCGTTCTAAAAGGTAGGATAGCCAGTATATTAGCACACTTAGCCTTAATTAGCAACGCACCAGTAACTCTTGTTGTTTTTTGCTATTAAATGTAAAAATTGAAGAATCCTAACAATATCTCCAGCCGTTTTATAGCGACTTCGAAAAAGTTGGAGGTCATATATTCGACTTCGATATTTTTTGTGTGTTAATCGATTTCCCCGTAATTTCAGAGCCGATTAAAATAAAATGTTTTTGTTTTTAAAAGGCGTACTTCCCAGTTTCAGCAAGTTAGATTAATGATAACGAGATCTCAGGGAAATCGAGGAAAATACTTATTTTTTGTGTAAGTTTACTTACGTATCAAAATCTTGCAGAGATTTTGCAATTTTACTGCACTAGTGGTCGCCCCAAGGCTCGACCATAATAAATTTTAATATCTTGTTGATAATAACTCCTTTCTCAAGACCAACTACTTTCCAAACTTTTTACTGCGCCATCTGTGATCTTTTATCGTTATCATTAATAAATTTGTTACTTTTTTTATTTAATGTACTATATAAACATTATTGAAAAATGTTAGCGTTCTGCTCTTCTCTCTTCTCCTACACATAAACTATAAGTGTGCCAAATGTTATGCTCCTTTTAATTTTCGTAAAAAAGGGTCCAAAGTTTTGGCAACACGTTTTAATATATAGATTATTTAATTATAATTACTGCAATAATTTAGTGACTTTATCTTTCACATTAAAATCAATTCATTTTGTTAGTTTCGCTAACAACCACTAGTGTCGTAATGGCAATGACTTACTGCCTCATTTTGGTCATTACCTCACTTTAATTACTTACATAATTCGACCTAGAAACACTCCAAGTGTGTGCATATTTGAAACTGGTTGCATCTCAGATAAGAGAGATAATAACCTAATTTTTATGCAAATTAAGTTATTAACCTTCGAGAAATAGATTTAAGTTAATCGGTTTGAACTTGTGGTTTCGTGAACAGTTATCTATGTTCACTAACCTTTTGTTCTTGAGTCACTATTTAGATTTTAGACCAGTGGTCGCCAACCCACGGAACGCAGGTCACTTGCGGCCCGTCGACGTCCCGTGAATGTTTTGTAAATAAGTTATAAGTATCAAAATATAAATGCATGAACGATCCACGGTTGACCGTAAGATATACGGAGTATAGTGTTTATTCAGCTTTAAGAGCGCGCTTCTCTGCGCCCTATTTTATTTTTCTATGGGATATAACTAATCAGGAATCTTGGATCAGGAAAAACAAAATGTGTATTTTTTTAAATTTTTTAATTAACAACTTTGCCCAAGATTGAACAGGTTGGCGAAAGGTTTGCCATGGCCTGGTTATACCTACACCTACCTTTTCGGGATACGGTCTTCAAGATATTATTCTTATAATGCCATAAGATTTCATATAGTAATATAATTACATTACTAACTATAGAATGCTTACACATTTTAAACAGTAAGGCCAGTATTAATAAATCGTACACAGATATATATATGCTCACAACTTAACCACTTGTTCTTGCTTTAAAGTTACTGTTTATACTAAGGCTTTGTTCAAATATTTTGTTTTAAAAAAAAAGTCATTTTTTTAAAGAACGCTTACACCCCTTATACATACATTGAAACCTTCATAAGTAAATACACTCTTTTATTGACAATTTTCAATTGAAATGCTTCTGTTATGCATTTTCAATGGTTTGTAATTGTAACTTGATTTCTTAATTTTTTTTCTTTTTTTTAAATGTCTAATATGTTGCTAACGGCGAGGTTCTTACAACTTCACCAGACTAACATTTTTTTTCTGTATTTAACTCTATTATTGAAACTCAGCAGGTCAAAGTCCGTATAAGTGGAAACTTTTATCAGTGTTTTTGTAGGTGTTATGTTATGTACATGAATAGCTTACGTATTAGCAGTCTAATTTTTTTTATTATACTTTTTTGATGTCATTGTTTTTTTGTTGTTGTGTTGCTTTGTTTGATGTCATAAGACAAATAACAAACTCACGACTTTATTAATGGTAAGAGGTATTCGGGTAGTAGATGTTATAGGTGTGTAACTGTGAGGTGGGGTGTATTTTTTTTATGATAATGGAAGGCAAACAAGCAGACGGATTTCCTGATGGTAAGAAATTCACGCCGCCTAAAGACACCAAAGGTGGTAATGGTGCGTTGCCAACCTAAGGTCAGGATGTTAGGCCTCGAGCAAAAGTAAGTTTCCCGGCTACCTTACCCTCCGAACCGGAACACGTCATGACGTTATGGCGGCAGGAATAGGTAAGGCGGTGGTACCAATCCGGGCGAGTCGCTGCGAAACTCTACCACCTAGTCAGATATCACGGTGTTAGTGATGATAAGCGTATGCTCGCCTTTTACGAGCTGCCTGGCAAGAAAGGCAGATGGTCTATTCTGCAAAGGAGCCCGGACCAACACAGGGAAAAAGAAGGTGTCATGTCTATTTTGCAAGTCTTCCGGCTAGTCTTCCCACCGGATTAAATCATGACACTATACGGCGGCAG
>NJDD01008253.1:10531-23301 GCA_002245505.1 Calephelis nemesis | reverse complement strand
CGTATACAGACTAATCTGACAGCACTTAAAGTGTTTCGTCTCATTCTATTTCTACCGTTGAAGGAAGATTGCGATAATTTAAAATTAGTTTAATAAGTGCTACATTTTTTTTTAATTCTTATTAGAAATTACCACCAATTTCAGTATTTAGATCCGGGTCGGAATATCGAGCATCAGTTAAACTTGGACATTGAACCTTAAATCCCGGCCACAGGACAGCAGCTGACCTGCAATTAATGAATTGACTGAAATTGTCTCTTACCATCAGGAGAGAGTTGAATATTCGGTGCCTTATAGCATAAAAAATCTCGTTATTTATTTAAGCAAAAAGCTATCAACTAAAACAACATTACAAATTAAGATTTATATCGTTAAAAGATGTTCTCTAAACGGAAACATAATGAACAAAGACTTTCTTTCATTCTTAAAAAATGTTACTTCTATGTATTTTGTTTTTGTTGATGTATATTTTTATACGAATATATACAGAGTGGCAATGATAGAAAAAAAAATCTTGAGAAACATTCATTTATAAATTTCATTGTTACATTTAAGATTAAGAGTTAAGGATGAAAGAGTTTTAGTCGACGATGTAGTGTTGGAACAAGTGAATGAAATTGTATATCGTGGTAGTTGTATATCTTGTTATACAGGGTTACTTTGAAAGGACCAGCCAATTTTTTTTTGATTTTTCTAGATCGACAGTGTTATCGATTCCTAACGGTTCTCAAAATTTGGCTGGTGCTTTAGATGACACCCTATATATTGGTGCTAGTTATATAATTTTAACAGGGATAAGAGGTACACTTAGGATGTAAAAAGAAGAGTGTGTGTAGGGAATAGTGTGTATGGTACGCTGGGAAAGCTATTTCGAAGCGAGATTTTGAGACACGGTGCTAGACTCGCTTTGCAAAACTCAGTGCTTTAGGACGTTCCGGACGGTTATAAACCCTACATCCGCTAGCACCGTAGATTTAATCCAAGTTTAATGGTAATTGGAAGAAAGAAATAAAGTTTTTTCCAAGTTCACCTTTTGTTGGAAGGCACGATTACGACCATCTAGAACCTCTATTACCCCAACTTGACTTTGTAGAAGAGAGAGTTGTATGTGGCAGAAAAAACATAAAAGTAGGATAAATGTGGTCGAACTGAGAGCGCTACGGAAAATCTGTAGTGATATACTTTATCACCGCATTTGTAACAGTGAGATCCGAGGAAGAGTGGCCATGAAATAAAGTTATAGTGTAAAAATGATAAAGTTGGTTCGGTCATATGGAAAGAATCACAGAACATTGACAAAACAGATATGCAATACGAATGTGGACGGATGTACAAGTTGATATTTCACGACCAAATTGATCGTGTTTACAATAAACATAACTTGTTTGTATTTCGTGCACAATAACTCTTTATTTTGGACCAAATACAAATAAATCACAAATACATTAAAATAACTTACACTAAGAAGATACACAAAGGCGGCCTTATCGCCAAGGCAGCAATATCTTCCAGGCAACCCTAAAGTATGGAACAAGTTTCTATATGCCTATCTCTGCAAGCATCACATTTAACACTTGATACCTACTCTCTGCCTAATGTGTAAGTTAATGTTGAATATTAATGTTGTGCATTTTGGAATGGTTAGGGGATCATTTTGCACAAATTGCTTTATTATTATGGAAGTATTATCATTTATCTGGTAGAATACAATATTCATTTATTGCGCTATCGTACACAAACATAACGAGACGAACATTCGCGCAAGCGCCCTGCGCCGTCTAAACGAAACAGCAGGTGCAGGCATACATTTTCGCCGCGCCGTAGAAAGAGAGGGGGGTACTTTCTTTCCTACGCCGCGCCGGCTGTTTACTCTCCATCCGTCTTACGAATTTTCGATCAGGTCCCTTATCCTGACGCGAGTTTAGAAGTTTTTACCTATTCTAAAAAAAGTGCGCAACGCTTCTTAAGAAGTTTTTACTTCAAAAATAATCTTTATGAATGTTAGGATGTCTGAACGAACTGCCATTTAGTCATTTTATATCGACACAAGACTCGTAAAGTTTCAGTTACATCGGGCCTATTGTTCCATAAGGCTCTGTTTACAGTAACAGCGAACGTCGTATAAGCACACCAGCGTAATATAAAAGTTCCATTATCTACCAAAAATTAAATCGGCGGGAGATGTAGAGTTTAGTGACCACTCATTTACCGATTTTAGTAAAACGTGGCTTTGATTCTAATTTGTCCCCTTTAATAGCGAAAAACATTAAAAAGGAATTATAACGATTTTTACTGCAGTTTAGTTTCTGACGAATTTGCGAATTGAAGTGAAACGAATATTGAGTGTGTCTGAATTTGTTTTGAATTGCGATACTGTGATTGGGATATTGGAAGTTATAAAAAGCTGCATAAGTTTCAATTTATAATCATAATTTGTTTCTTCTAACTGTTCCTCTAGGCGATTGGCGTCTCATTAATATACATAGACTAAAAGACTCCGAGGTTCAAAAAATAACGTTGCAATGGATTGCATCTGCGTCCCATTGGCGATGGGATTGCCAACTATTACATTGTGAAAGTGTTCTTAGTGTCTTCGGCAAGTCGTGGGAAACTTTGTTCTAGCTCTGCCTAATTCTTCGAAAGTATTGGCGTGAAGTTACTGACGATACGAAATTACGATAACTCTATCAAGGTCGATATAACAATGTAAAACTGATTTTTATTACTTAATCATATTGTTGAAATTTTTCCAAGAGCCGACTATAGAAGGATATATAATAATAATAATATATAATAATAATAATGCAATATTTCTTATCTGTATATGCGTTTGCAAATGTAAGTTTAATACTTAATCATGAATCAGTATACTTTACTTTAAACTAAGAATGTTTTATAAACAAATGTAAAAGATAAAATCAAATCAGTGTCTGGCGCTTCAATTATTGTAAAGAATTCTAAATATTATATATCTGTGTGTGTAGTTTTTTTCATACTTTCGATAACGTAATAGTATAGTCAGATTATGGTTACACATTTTGTACGTAATTTACTTTAATTTGGACATATTTATGTAGTACCTATTTTTTCTACAATAACACAGTTACATTACAAACATTTTAACTGAACTGTTTTTGTTATTTTAAAAACAACTACACTTCGTTTGTGACGAAGAAATATAAAAGAGAAACTCTTTGTAGTGAGGCCAATACCTGTAAATGTCGGTTTGGTAACCAGTAACATTTAAGTAATCAAATTATCGTACCTACTGCAAACAAAATTGACATTTTAACAATAACTCAACTTAACTGTTCCTAAACACTACTTTTAAATTCGTTTTACCAATCCGGGCTCTAAGTATCGAAAAAAAAGTTTTTTTTATTTTGTCAAGATTTGAACTTTTACTTCAATTACAAAACCTGGTTTACTTGTATGTAACACTCAGTACGCAAATTACTTTTCTGTGTATCCAGTAACAACAATTTTGTTAATCACCAAATATTTTTTTAGCAGACACGTAACTGCGTATTGGCACTATCATTGCCATATGTTTGCCACATATAGCAACATATCACTAAGTAATTTTGGCTGATCAGAAATGTTTTGATTGTACCTCTGCCTAATTCTTTAGATATACGGGCATGAATATATTAATTTCCTTATTATTGTATAGAATTTACGAAAAAAACGTTTAAATCATTTACATCGATTGTCGTCACCCTAAGCTCCCAAAATCGCTGTCGTCTATGAGTTTGGACATACCCCTACACCACATTATACATTTCCAAAAATTAGTGCCTGCATTGTTTCCAAACATCTAGTCTTTGTTATCGTAACTATGACTTAATAGCTGTTTGTTCTGAGTAATTTCATAACGTGAACCTCGTTTGGCCTTATGACCCGATCGTAGTTCAGATCTTTGAAAGGCATCTTGTAACAAAATAAGAATGAAGATTTAGACATCAAACAAATACTTTTATTTAGATTTATAAAAACTCATGTAGTTTAATCAAGTTACTTGAGACGGTTTTTAGTTTATTTATATACATACATATGTTCACGCAAAATCCCTTACGAGTAAGGCTGAGAATATCGAGTGATAGACCTCTTGATCCTGACAAACCTGTCTGGCTTCCTTCACATTTTCATACAAACACGTCTTTCATCTGTCATTCTTTACATGACCGAACCAGCGAAGCAAGCCCTTTCGCATTTTAACACCAACCCTTTTTTGTTGAACCCACTCTTTCTTGGATCTCACTGTTACGAATGCGGTCAGGGAGCGTTACGCCACAGACTTTCATGCTTTTTCTGACATACCCAACTCTCGCTTCTATACAATAACGTTTTTTTTTATTTAAAATTTTCGGTTTTCGGCGTTTTGTAAAAACTCTTGTACTATTTATGTATTATAAAGTTTTCTTGAGTTTGAACTTTGAGTATGAGTTTAAAAGTTTAAGTTTTAGCCAAGCGGGAAGGTTTTTTATATAGTAATACTTATAAATAACACGTAAAATAGTTTAAGTGTTTCTTTATTTTCAAAAAATATGATTTTATTTTGAAGGTTGTCAGTTTATAGTCGTCCGGAATATTAAATATTTTGACCCAACTTTGCTAGAAAAATTTTGTTCTGCGTGTATGTACGTTTTACTTGCAGCATACATTCGGTTTTTATTAGTTTACTATTTCAAAGTTATTTTTGCAAATTTTGTGGTCTATGACTTGATCAAATTTTTTATTTTTGTTTTTACCAGTTCATGACAAAAACGAACGGTTTTCTTTTCGAAACAGTATGATTTGAGAGTATTTAAAGCAAGAGTGTATAAAATGAAAATGAAATTTCTTTATTTGCGGAATATGTGTGTTTAAAAGTTGTTACAGAATCCAACATATTCTACCACATTTTGGTGTGCAAATATCTATCTTAATTAAATATATTGTAGTTTATGTTTTTGTAATTTATATATTTTTACAAATTCGTTAAAATATATTTACTACTAGGCTAGCACTTATTAATTTAAGCAAAAATTATAACGATCCTATAGTTTTACCCTATCTACATATCTGTATATCTATACCCATACACTACCACATAACTGCATATGCTCCCACATCAGACCCATCCAGGCTTTCCAACACGCTGGTGCCAAATCATTGCACTAAGCAATTCATCTTAACAAACCTCTTACATAGTCTTCAAAACACCAAGGTTATCATTTTTTTATATGAGAAGATAGCAAACAAGTATGCTGCTCTTCTGATGGTAAGATGTAATCATGGGCAATAGACACCATAGATAATGTAGGTGGTGAATCCTTAACCGGACAAGTTGCTGCACAACACTCTATCACAAAAGGTCTTCTTGATAACGATTAACGGTGCATTTAAACTTTGCTCGCCTTCACGAGCTGTCCGACAGGAATACACATGATCTATTCTACACCGGAGACCAGGCCCAACACGGGGATAATGGGAAAAGTTTTCACTTACTGTGTATAAATTAAAGTTTATCCTAATAACTGCTTCGTAAAGAACCCATAGTATTGACTTACCTGAAAAAAAAAATTAATATAAGCACGGTACAAATTCAATATTTCGAGAAAATAATAATAATTACTACAAATGTCATTATTGACGATGGTGGAAAAAATTATTATAGTTTAGTTTAGTTTAGCTGCTTTACTTTGAAGATAGTTTAATATTTATTTAGATGTCAATAGACTAATGGATAAGAAAATCTGTAATTCTTGAGAATATCTGTCTGTCTATCATCTATTATATGTTAAGGTTTAAATAAGATATAAAATCTTAACAGTGTTTAATCAAAACTGGTATAGTGTAAAAAAAATATATTTTGATTGATTAATACAATACAACGCAGTTGGAGTCGCGGATGCCTCCTAGGAACATAATAAATTCACCACATTAAAAGCGTATTCTTCAAAAACATAAAAATAATTTCCTGAACAATAGATACTAATATTTTACTTAAATCAGTTACTAATTTAATAAAATTGATGACATTATAGTGTGATAAATTGCCTTATTTAAATTCACCAATATCCTGGGCTATTTATTTAAAATACTTCGCATACTTGCATTTAGTATGTTAATAATCGCGTTTTCGTATGGTAATAAATGCTAAATGGGGGTCTATTAGCTTAAACAGACTACTGTTGAAAATTAAATATCACCATCACAAAATATAAGATCACAATTATAGTAATATCGATTTTGAAGTTGTTCTTTTATTTTTTTTAATCGACTTCAAAAAGTTTATGTTTTTTTGTATGCTAGCGGAATTTCCTAACAAACTATTTCTTGAGAGTAGGACAACAGTTACTGTTTTTGATGATAGGTTACATTCCAAAGTTAGTCCATATAATTTGATTTTGATGTAAGTTTAGTGGTTTTAGAATTATCATCTCATTGGTCGATGGATTAACGTATACGCCTAATTTCACCGACCAACTGGGACGTTCAGATTCGATTCAAATTAGGGACAGGCATTTATGTGATGAACATTTAGGGCCTAAACACATAACCGCATTGCGGCGCCGCGCCGCTAAAATCGTCGATTTGTTTTGTGGCATCACAGATGTTTCTCTACCAAGGACCATCGTGAGAAACTTATTACTTATTTGTTATTAAAAATATATTACTTGGTTTTAAATAAATAAATAGTGCCGCGCCTCTACAATCAGCAGCGACGCTACTGCCAATTCAAACAGCGCGGCGCTGCAACGCGGTCATACGTTTCGGCCCTTAGATGTCTACATTTTCAAGTCTGGGTGTTTATTAAATTTATCCTGGTATATATTTCATTATTCTACGCATTAGAATCGTTGACTTACAAAGCTCGAGTGGTATTTTTGATAGTGGACTATGTAACTAAAGAGTAGGCTCTTTCCTCTTAGCAGCTTCCAGGCTAGGAAGCCAATGGTTTCTTTTACACAGGAAATCCGACCCTACATTAATATTATTACTTATTCTGTGCTAAAACGGGGATGTTATAATTTTAGAACTTTTTATCTACTTAACCTACTATTCTAGTTAAGCATAGAAGCGTCTATTAAGATTAAGAAATCACATTGCAAAAGGAAATAGGACCTTTATATCACCGCTTTTTTTGCCAATTAATTTATGTCTGTCTTTCTTTCTGATTTCCACTTGTCTGTTTTGAATTTTTATTATCATTTATCAAATTAAAACTAACGTCAAATATTCAGGTCTATAAATGGACTTAAAGTTCCTTCACCTAAGCAAGAAGGACTTGACTTATTGAATTTCGTTTCCCGGTTGGGCAACAAAAAAAAATTGGAAATGTATATTTTCAATTTTCTATCAAAAATAACGTTGTCCGACATTGGATATATGCCCGGTTGACGATCGTCTTGCCACCTATCACATCGTGGGACCTTGTGTCTTCGGCTAGTCGTGGGTTCGTTTGTGCCTCTGCTTACGTCTTTGAATGGGCGTGAAGATACTACTTATGATGATCATAACTACTTAGAACTGTAAATCTTTACAGTAAAAAAATCTACTAAGTGTGTACCACTCGTAACTTTTTAAACAAACTGCCGGGTTTAAAACCGCCGCATAGGATCAGTGTTCATCACTAACGTGTTGCGATTTTGAAGCAACAAGTCAATATACTTAAAGAAGATGCTTAATTTTCTCAGGTTTTCCGTTCATCTCTGGTGCCAATAGGCGACGCGTATTTCTTACCAGAAGAAAAGTTTTTGGCCAAGTTGGCCAAGGTGTAAATGTACACACCTAACTCTTCCGACCAACCGCGAGGGAGGGTAGGTTCGACTCCCGATTGGGGCAGGAAATTGTGTGATCAACATTGATTTATATTTAATTTATCATATACTTAATAGTAGAATTGATACCTATGACACAAGCGCATAATTTGTTTTCTTTGGATTATATCATTTTGTAACTTGAACAAGGACATTTATTTATCGCTTTTAAAATTTTAAAAAGACAAAGCTTAGACTAGTTTATTAAATATTTTAAAGGAAATAAAGTATCAATTTAAAACACGTGCAGCAACAAAACATAAACGGAGACAACGATCGAAAGTGAACGTCTTACCCACACATTCTCTTTGTGTAAAGACATGTAATGTTAGCTTGTGTGAGTGCTGCGCTTGCGCCGGTCGACCTGAGGAAGTAACTTGTGTAGATGTCAAAGATGTATCATAAATGGATGTGTCTTATAATCTTATTATGAGTATTCTGTTATACAGACAGATATATAATTGTGTTGTTGCTGAACCGATTTTGAACAAACTCGGCAACAAATTGTTGTGGAACTCTGTTTCGGAAATTGGTGCAGTATTATTTGCTTCTAGAACAAACTACGTCTTTTTCCACAATCCAGAAATTCCAAACAATGTATTGAGTTTAAAAAGGTTGAGAAACCTATCTATCAATTTGCAAAAACAAAACTGTTAAGATTTTGTATATTTAAATTAACTTGAAACTAGGAAGCAAGGAAAAATAGTCAGGTTAATATTATTTACACTTTTCCTTAGTCTTTCAGATGACACATGGGGTAAAAAAATATAAAAACATTATTCAGTGCATAATAAACTTATGTCCAAATTTAATCGGTTGTAACTATAAATATTATGATAAGTTAGTTTTATCATTAGTGTACATCCGTCTGCACCGTAGATTTAATCCAAATTTAATAGTAATCGGAAGATGGTAATAAAGTTTCTTTCAAGTTCACCTTTGTTGTAAGGCACGGTTACAACCGTTTGGAACTCCTATTACCCCAAAGTCAAGAAAGTAAGAAAGTATCTTCACGCTCATATCCCCGAAGAGGTAAGCAGAGGTACAACCAGGGCCTCCACGACTAGCCGAAGACACTAGTCCCATAATGTAATAGGTGGCTAGCCTATAGCCAACTGGGCACATATCCATAGTAATCGGATTCCATTTAATACGTGACTCTTCTAGTATACTTTTATGAGACATACGGACAATAAACACAGATATATCACGAGTACTCCAATTACAGAGAAAATCTTACGGTTTCATAGAAATGTGATTAACTGCTATATTATGGAAATATGTAGCTGAATAAATATTAGCATAAATACTATATTATCCTACTAAAATTGCGAAAATAATAAAAAGTAGAGGATGTTTGTTGCTCCCTGATGCACGAATGGCTTAACGGATTTGTCTGAAATATCGAACACGGATATATTGTGACCTGGACCAACATATAAGCTTCACTACGGGTTCCTGAGAAAACGCGGGCGAAGCCACAGGCAATAGCTGGAATACCAATAGGATAAGTGCCTGTTCTGCGATAGGTTGGCCGCCTATCACACCGTGGAACTTAGTATCTTCGGATATTTGTGGGTACCCTGGTTGCACCTCTGTCTACATCTTTGAGGGGGCAAGAAAATACCCTTTCATAAATACTAACTTGTGACCAGGCTTAGTTCACAATCGGAACGCTACTTTGAAATAACGGCTGCCCACCCTAACCCGGTGTTAGCACCAGCGTGTGACTACACACCGGCCGTAAACGCGCCCGCCAAACTTAGGAGACCTCAACACGTCCTATCGGAACCTCCGGATCCAATAACCGGCCCTTGTTGCTGGTGTTGTAGGGAACAGTCCAATCCATCTAAATAATAGCAAGCTACTGGTGGTAGGGCGCGGTGCAGCAGCTTTACAGGAATGGATCCATCGCCTTACCTATTCCTACCGCCATAATGACAGTATCGTCTTCCGATCCACTGGGTAGGTTAGACGGTAGACTTGCACAATAGGCCTAACACTCTGGCAATAGGACAGCGATGCAACTGAAGACCTGAACTAGAGTTTCGCAGCGACTCGCCCGTATTGATACCACCTCCTTACCTAATTCTGCCACCATAAAGTCCGGTTCGGAGGATATTTATTTATTTATTTAATTCTTTATTGTACACAATTTATGACTTAAAATATGGACAGTGATAAACAGAAATGCACAAAAGGTGGGCTTATCTCTAGGTCTACAGATTTCTTCCAGCCAACCCTAAAATATAGAATCTGTGATGAAACAGTAGGAGGCATCATGCACAATAAATAAATAACGATAAATAAGGATAAGGTAGCCATTATATATTTTTTTGCTAGAGGCCTAACATCTCTGCATCTGTGTAACGCATCATTACCACCTATGGTGTGTCTGATGCAGGGTTAGCTTCTTACCATTAGAAAACCTACTTGTTTGCCTCCCAATATCATAAAAAAACTTAAACATCAATTTGTAACATTTTATATATTTTGACCCAGTTACACGAGACGCGATCTCCGAGACACTCACTTACCATGTAGATTTATTCTTACAACTTAATAAAATATATTATAATCTAATTTAAGATTATTATGTAAATGAAAGTAGTTCTTAAGTCTTAAATATGCAGTTTATCATGCTACTGCAATAAATACGTCTTGTGCTGTAAAAATAATAAAGAGAAATAGCAATGTATCTTCATAGTATAAAATCCGTAAAATATACAAGGAAGTAAAGTCAGGTGAATTAAAAACCGCGAGGCTAGCAACACATTAGTCTTTAGAGAAAAAGACACGTGGGCCATCTCATGAAAGGTCATGGACTTAATATTACGTCCATGTGAAAGGTACAAATGTGTTGCCAAGCTAAAAAAATATTAATATACTATTTCCTTAAAGAACGTATCCAAAGTCGTAAAAGTTTGGAATACTGCGATGAGTTGGTTGTATCCGCAGTTGCTAAAACCTTAATATTTACAGAAATGTGTAAGTATACTACATGACAATTTGGATAGGTACATAACAAATTCTTAATAATCATACATATATACATACATACATGACTTGCCTTTAAAACTTTTGACAAAAGTTTCAATATATAATACTGGCTATTGCCTGCGGCGTTGCCGGCTTAGTCCCACAGGAACACTGTTTCGGAATAAAATCTATTAGTCAATCCAAGTGACCCCCTATGTGTGCACCAAATTTCATGAAAATCTGTTCAGCAGTTTTTGTGTAAATATGCATAGTATTAATAGGAAAACAGGTCAGGAAGGTCTAAAGTCCGCTGAGGTTGTAAAAAACCGGGAGGTTAGGAATACAAAAAAAACTAAAGTTGATTTTCAAACAGTGGGTGAGCAGTGCTTCAACAGTTTTAAAACCACAATTCTAGATACTACTGTACATAAAATTATGAAAATTGGTTCATTAAAATGTTATCTTAACTCTGTCTGGTTCAGGATTACGGAACTCGGAACTCGTCATTCAAGTAATTATGAGATCTATCAACACTGTCTGTACCAGACCATCCGGAATGACAAGTATATACGCACTACCCATGTGACTCTCCCTTCCTAATCTGTTATATTTACACTTTGCTGATACAACTTTACCTCTTAGATTGATAGTTGTTTAACCTTACATAATATCTATAATATATTAATACGTAATGCCAAAACTTTAGACCCCTTTTTAAGAAAATTGCGCTGACGCAGGAGCATAAAATTTATGTGCAGGAGAAGTGCAGAACGCTAATATTTTTCAATAATAATGCTTATAAATCACATTAAATTAATAAATAAAACATTACCCACACTACCATGCATTTGACAAACACAAACAAATATATTGATGATAACGATAAAATATCACAGAAGGCATACTAAAAAGTTTGGAAACAAAGTAGTTGGTCTTGAGAAACGAAGATGGCGTTCTTATCAATAAGATATTAAAATTCATTATGGTCGAATTTCAACCAATGGGCGACCACTATTAAAAATAAATCGTTATTAGCCATGGCCACCGCATAACTCTTGAACGGATATACCAATAATGGACATGGTTTTTTTGTAGTGTTATTTATCGTCAGAAAGTTTATATATATATCGCCGTGCAGGCGAATCGAGGAGTGGAGAATGCCAAATAGGCACGTGGAATGTGAGAGGGGAAATGGAAGCGAAGATGAATGAGTTGATTGATTTAATGGATGAGAGATGCCTGGATTTACTGTGTGTAACGGAGACTAAGCGAAAGGGTAGTGATACTTTTGATCTCCCCGGTGGCAGATTTGCTCTCTGGTCTGGTGTATCACAGAGCGATCACGCCAGCGCTGGAGTAGGTATCATTTTATCGTCTCGCTTAGCCTCAGGCCTGAAAGAGTATGGTCTGGTTGGTCCGAGACTGCTCTGGGTGCGTATTAAGCTAGGAGTCACGCGAGTTTTTGTGGTAGCAACCTATGCTCCAGTCAACTCGTCGTCGACTCATGAACTGGAAAAGTTTTGGGATTCTGTAAGGGATGTTCTGGATATGGTTGAAGGAAATGAAAAAGTTATTATGTGTGGTGACTTGAATGGTTGGGTGGGGACACGACGGGACGGTTAGAATGGCCTCGTTCTTGGACCCTATGGTGATAAGAGAGTGAATGATGCTGGTAAGCATATTGTAGATTTATGTGTGGGAAGAAATCTTGTATCTAACACAATGTTTCAGCATAAAGACATACATACGTATACACGGAGAAGAAATGATCAAATGAGTATGATAGATTTGATTTTGGTTGATAGTCGCCTCCGGAAGTGTTTAATGGACACGAGAGCCTTCAGAGGCCCAACTCTTAATACGGACCACTACTTGGTCACTAGCCGGTTTAGGGGTCTGTTTAAGAAGTGGAGGCACTGGCGAGTACGTGTTCCATTTGGAGAGCTTGAAAGGATTAAGAGTGAAAAGTTGCAAGACCCGAGTGTA
>NJDD01008252.1:86100-110761 GCA_002245505.1 Calephelis nemesis | reverse complement strand
AGCCCACTGATGCGGGCCGGGCCGCATCGCATCGGCGAAGATTTTTAATAAGAAAGAACAATTTTTTAATAAAACTTTGCTAAAAAATATACAACATCCTGTATTTACAAGGGCCTTAGCTCAAAACCAGTTTTGCACAATACGTGCGAATAATACCTACGGTGAGCGGACATTGCAATATTTACTTCCGCGCCTTATTACCAATCTACCGGCTAGTTTGAAAAAATCTTTAACGGAAAAAAATATTAAATATAAATTAAAATTGTATTTCTTGCATAGCATGTAATGTTTAAGAATTTTGAAATAGATTTATATCACACTATAACCTATATGTGACATATTAGTGACTCGTGTGCTTTGTCAAATCGTTTGCTTTGTCAACTTTGTTGTTTATTTATTTTTTCTGTCTACTAAAACAGAAAGATAATAAATAGTAACGTGACAAAAATTTTAAATGACGTATGGTAGCATTTTTTTGTTTTAACAAACCTTTGTGTTTTTTAAATGCTACTTCAACTCAATATTGTATTATGTGTTTAGTCAGTAAAAAAAATAATTTGTTACTCAGTGCCAAAGCAGAGCAATGAAATTGAGAGGTCACTCGACGGTAAAATCGTCAAGTATGGTTACGCCATCAAGTAGTTGTCATACGAATCTTCAAGTATGGAAAGTGGCACCTCTGGTAGTTGTCGTACGAAACTTTAGCGTTAAAATATCATAGTGCTCTTTTATTAACAGTAATATCATGATCTTTGGTCACTGTAGGCCGCATCGGGGTATGCGCGCGGGCTGCCTCGCGGAAATCCGCCGAGGAAAAATCCACGCCGACACGCCCCGGCCCAGTGGGCGTTGCTCCATACAAAATGTATGCAAACGATCTAGGTGGATTATTGCGTTGCGATGCGCCCCGTCCCGGCCCATCCAACGGGGGGCTATCCTTTAAAGTCGCGGCATACCAGAGGTTAAGAGCGAAAAGATGCAAGACCCGAGTGTAGGAAGCATGTATGAGAGTCAAGTCCAAGATAGGTTGGATAGTGTGTGCCAACCGGACTTAGACGTGGATGACAGTTGTAGGTTTTTGTTGCTCCTAACAACTGTACGTAGGTCACACTATAAGTTTTGCGTAACTAAAAAAAACATATTATGACCAAAATATTATGGTTATTGCTTTTCAAAATTATCTCCTTTGCATTTTATAAATTTTTTCATGCGATCGAACCATTTTTTAAAACAGGAGGACCACAGATCTGAAGGCATGTTTTCTACGTGCTGATTGAACGCTATCACTGCCTCTTCGGAGTTGGTAAAAGTAAAACCTCTCATCAAATCTTTGAATTTAGAGAAAATACAGAAATCACAGAGTGCTAGGTCAGGGCTATGCGCAGGATGAGTGACGAGATGTACTTTTTCGGAAGCTAAAAATAACTTTGTTATGATGGCCGTGTGTGAAGAAGCGTTATCTTGGAGTAGGAGAATGCGGCTTTTGGGTCGGCTTTCGCGAACTTTTTCTAACATCCTAGGTAAACAAATAGTAGAATACCACTCGGCATTAACACTCTTTTGATCTTCAAGTGGAATTGTACACATGGGCTGAGAAAAAAACGCGATCATTTTTTAACAATGTTTCTCGCCTGTCTCACTTTTGTTGACCTGTTTTCATTTTCAAACACCCAATAACAAGATTGCTGTTTTTTCTCGGGTTTAAACAATAAATCAACGTTTCGTCTCCTGTAAAATTGTCCATTCCACGCGAGTTCGCTTCCGCTCCACTGTCAGTTCATAAGGAAATCAACGACAACAAAGTTTCCGACCTTTCAATTCTTTATGTAAAGTTTTCTGAATTTGGCTCATACCAATCCCCAATAGTCCTCGAATTGTCTCATAGGTAATCTGGGACTATTAACCGCTTAATAGTAGCCACATTTTTTTCGTTGACGGCAGTTAAAGTTGAAGGGCCGCCCTTGACGAAATTCGTCATGTAAAGAAATTCGACCCCTCTCAAAGCAAACCATCGCTTCACGGTGCTCAAACAAGGTGCTTCTCTCCCAAAAGCTTTTTTGAAGACGAACGGCACAGTCTTGCGGAGAAGAAGAACTTTTAAAATCATAAAAAATCATCGCTCTTTTCGATTTAACTCCATTTTCGTTGCGTACGTAGAACTTTGATGTGTGATAAAAAAAACAATTGACAAATTTTTTTCCCGCCAATTGTTTTTTTATCACTCAGAAGGTTGCAACGTTTTAAATATATATATATATATGTGTGTGTGTGTGTAATAGTTGTGTGCCCCATGCATTGTTTAAAAGAAAATATTAAACATAATATTAATGGAGAGTTTAGACCCAAATAATTACAAAACATGAATGTATAAAAATTAAACTTTGCTAAAGACACTGTCAAAATGCTTTAAAATTTTTGATGTTAAACATTTTAAGAAAACCATGGCGCCTATATTTTGGATGTAAATAAAATGTTGTATGAATATAAAGAAACATATTTGTAATAATAAATGACTTAATACTTAAACAGTGTACCTACATAATATTATAATCCTATAACATTGAGATGAATCTATTTTAATATATTTGTGATACATAAATGGATACCGTGGTCAATAATTTAATTTCAATTGATTTGCAATAAAATAATCGGCAACTACAAAGCCCCGGAGATCCACCAGGCTGTATCAAATGAAAACATTGGCTTATCTTGAAGAAAAAAGTAAAACGTCACACATCTTTATAGACCTAAAAGTTTGCATGCTTACTAGTTTGTGACTTTTACAGCCGCAGCCGTTTTGCTATAGACGTATTTTGTCTTAAAAAGAAAGATGAAATTCTTAACTCTACATTAAAATACGAATAATATTTATTTCATCAAGACAATTTCTTTTTACCTATTTAATATATTATGCAATAGGTTGTAGAACTAGAGAGATTGATTGAAATAATATTTCAAAGATTTATTTTTTTAAAAAAGGAAAATATGAATTCAAGGTTGCGTAAACTATAACCGCTGAAGAAATCTGATTAGATTTCAGTTTTCTTTGGATTTTCTTCAAAGGCCTCGTTTCTATTTTCTTACGACGGAGTATCATCAGGTATTTCATTTGTCTCTTCTTGGCTTTTATCGATAATAGTTACTTCCTCACTGCCTTTTTCTTCATTATTTTTTTCGCTTTGGTTTATATCTTCAGTAATGGTTTCTTTAAGGTTTGTTTCGTCAAATTGTACTTGTGCGTTGTTTGATTCTTCTTTGCTAGATATGTCATTACCGGATTCTGCAGTATTTCCTTCTTTATGATTTCCATCTTCATTATTATCTTCTTCATTATTTACTTCTTCATTATTTCCGTCTTCATTATTATCTTCTTCATTATTTACTTCTTCATTATTTCCGTCTTCATTATTATCTTCTTCATTATTTACTTCTTCATTATTTCCGTCTTCATTATTTCCTTCTTCATTATTTCCTTCTTCATTATCTCCTTCTTCATTATTTCCTTCTTCATTGTTTCCTTTTTCATTATTTCCATCTTCACTATTACCATCTTCATTATTTACTTCTTCATTATTTCCGTCTTCATTATTTCCTTCTTCGTTATTTCCTTCTTCATTATCTACTTTATCGTTTCCGTCATCATCGTTACCTTCTTCAGTATTTGCTTCTTTAGAGTTTGAGTCTTTAGTGTTGGCTTCAGTATTGCTTACTCCGTCTTCATTGTTAGGAGTTGTCACTTCAATATCGTCGCTTTCATTTAAGTTTGGTTCGACGATGTTTTTCATTTCTTCGTTGCTGTCATCTTTTTCTTCGCCATTGTACATAGGAAAGGTTGCCACTGAAAAAAAAACGCGTTTATTAAAATGACTTACTAATCGCCTCTGTGGTCTAGCGGTCCGGGTGTTGGACTTGACTGCATGAGGTCTCGGGTTCGAATCCCGGGTCGGCCAACAAAAAGAAAATTGGATTTTTCCAATTTTCTAATAAAAAAAAATAGGCTTGCCACCTATCACATTGTGGGACGTGTCTTCGGCTAGTCGTGGGTGCCCTAGTTGTGCCTCTGCCTACCCCTTCGGGGATATGGGCGTGAAGATACTTACTAATTGCAGCCCGATTCAGCTTCGCACGGTTGTACAAAGTTCTACCTTTTCATAGAAATAACGTAGCATAACATTTCATCAGCGATAATGTCTGCTGTACCTATTGGTTAAATATTTTACCAAATTAGTCCTGTAGTTTCGGAGTACAACACAACGGGAACACAAACAAACATATAAACAATCAAATCTTTCCTTATTTACATTATAGTGTAGATGATATAGCGACAGTAGCTCCACGTACCAATTGTATTTCAGAACTTACTTGGAAACCATCGAAATACCCATATAAAATTTCAACCAAATCAGTTTAGCCGTTTAGAAGTTATCTGAAACTAGGTATCCGGTGTCCTATTATTCTCGTAGGAATGAAGCAATGTCCTGCTGTAAAAAGTAGTCTATTTTCATCGGGGATAATGTTGGCTTCCAATGGTAAAATAATTTTCACTACCATTAGAATCAGACAAACCAAAAATCAAATTTTTCCTCTTTATAATTATCTACTCATTTAAAAAATGAGACATTTGGTGCAAACGTTATGAACGTGCTCGTACAGTACATACATTACGACGATTCTTTTTTTAAAAGTTTAAAAAAAAGTATGCATAATACATCGATGTTATATCGTATCGATATTTTTAAAATACATACATACATACCTTCACGCCAAGACCCTTACACGGTTGGCAGAGAGTATCGAGTGCCAGACCTCACGATCCTGACAAACTTGTCTGGCTTTCATCACATTCATTACCCTTTTCGTACAAGACGCCAGTTTCGGAGACTCTCAACATCATTCTCGGATTATATCTGAGTGATCTAATCGTGAAATGTTATCCTTGGTTGCACCTTGTATTTACATCCATCCACATTCGCATTGTATATATGTTTTTTCAATCTTTTATCTGGAACATTGTAGAATATTATGTTTCAAGGAAGAGGCGATTGTAGGTAAAATGGACAATTACCAATATTACCCCAGATGGTAGTGTTGTGCGGTAGCTATAACAGGTAGAGATCCACCGCCTTTTCTATTAACCTGCCGTCATAATCAGAGTGCCATGTCTTGGTTCAGATGGTAGGGTAGCTGGTAGTTTTACACAAAGGCCTAACACCTATGGTATCTACAGGCCACGATCTGTTTCTTATAATAATAATAATAAATCATCTTTATTCCACATAAACCTACAAGAGGCACTTGTGACGGGTCTATATAATAATAAATCTACCACCGGATCGGAACGCGGCCGCACACTGAGAAGATCCGGCAAGAAACTCAGCGGGCTTGTCTTTTTTTTTCTTACTTTAAAATTGATTTACAATAATTTATGTAATAATACAATATATTTTATAAGAGATTGGCATAAGGAGCAACTAATCCCAAGCAGTCTTATCTGTTAAATATTCAGCAATGTTATAATAACCTTTTTGATTTAATTTACATTTAACAGATTTCTTAAATTTATTATATATTATATCATTTATATCAGCTGAGTCGTGTGAATATGCGTTGTCTAGTTATATAAAAAAAGAAAAGCAAAGCTTCCCAGTGTATTTGTTTGTATGTAAGTCTAGTGCTAACAGTTTAGTAATCTTGGGTAGTTTAGTGGTTTCGATGGGTTATCGCAAAATATAGTAATGGGTCTATGCCCGGAAACTATGGAACTAAAATTACTATCAACGTTAAGACCTGTAGAGTAACTCTTGAAGCTCGATTCATGCAATATTGGAAAATGTAATCAAGTAAATTATTTTAGGTACTCTTGCATAAACAATACCGGCGAATTATTAAAATTTAGTTATGTAATAGTAAACAGTAAATTGTTTTATCGGATTCGTTGAATTTATTTGTAACTAAATATAAATAATCCGCTAGTACTGTGTTTAAAAGTATCTAAAATGACATATACGATTCTAATTTCCAATTCGCATGATATCGAGATTCAAGAGTAACCCTACTGATCAAAAGTTAGTTATGATTACAGTATATAATTCTTACCACATTTAGGTAACGAACTTAATGCTTGTATGGAGCCCACCATTGAGTTTGACAATACAGCAATTATATGCTGCTCGACTAGGTATTTGAAGTTGGATAATACTCTGTTTGCTGGACCTTCGATGGTCAAAGATTCAGGTCTGCAAAGTTATCAAAAGATTTATTAGAACCAAAAGAGTTTAAAAAATAGTTTAACCGCAATGAAATTCCAGAAACCCGATCTCAATTTTGTTACCACGTGATCGTTCAGGTGTACAAAAAATATACATGATTAAATATAATTCATAAAACAATTGTCGGATTTTTTTGGACTCAAATCAGGCGAATTTTGGCGAGTTTTCGAAAGAAGTCGGCGAATCTTGACCTATTTAACAAAGAACCATTAAAATCATTTCATTATTTGCCGAGTAATCGCATTACAAACCTACGAAAATATACTGACGTGTTATTAAGCTAATTAATTTCAAAGTAGGTATATTAATTTATTTTTATAGAGAATTAACAAAAAAAAAACACCAGCAAATACTTATTAAATTAAATCCCACCCCTCAAGTTTTCTATTTCGTCCACTATTATCTTCATAATGTGTGCTGTCAATCACAATGTGGTATTAAAAGTGGAAATAGAGTTCTTGGTCCTAGATAAACGAATAAATATCCCTGGACAAGTTACACGAATTTAATCTAACCCCAAAAATAAGCAAATTATATGCTTGTGTTATGGGTGTTAGTCAACGATACTATTACATAGAAATACTTAAATAGATGTCAGAATACATTTAATAAACACCCAGACCCGGAAATGCCGACATCTAAATGTTCAACACACAAATGCCTGCCCCCGTCGGGAATCGAACCCGAGCCTCTCGGTTCGTCGATGCAGTTAGGCGTGTACGCTAGCCACTCGACTTTCTTTGCTGCTTTAAAGATTTTCTGCTGACTTCTCCAATGCGGGGACTATAATAGCGTTTCCTCTCGCCGTAAACTAGTATGATATTAGGATATACGGAAATTATTCTTACTTGGTGTATTCCCAGAATTCAAAATTAATCCCCACAGTTTCTGGGTTTTTCACCATTGTCAAAGCCATGAGTGCACTGGCGCCGTCAGCAGTGAAAACAAGGTTTCCAGCCAATGGCGGTAACTCATTCGTCAATATAACCTTATAACTGTACAATATCTGAGGAGAATCAAATCATTAATGATTATGAAAAAGGGATCATTTTTGCGAGTATAAAATTTTACACATTTCGGGAATTTTGGGTAGTCAATAGGAAAAAGTGATCATTTTGTGCGAGTGTATGACTATAAAATAGACATCAAGTACCTGAGCCATCAACATTTCTCTTATTTTTAAAACCACTAACGAAAGTAATCTATCTTTCTTGTTAGATATAACATCGGTACTTTCTAAACCTTGATTGGTACTTCCTAAGTACCTGAGTATATAATTGACACCAAAATATATTGATTCCTTGATTTCAGGAACTAATCTACTTATTACGTAGTTACGTAAGAGATAACTTTGGCCTAAAGACACCGTCGTTGTTGTAGGTGCGTCGCTGTCTAGCAAGCAAGTTTGATTAAAACTTGCCTAGCAATGTTCTTTTATCCGAGTTTGAATGTTTCTTGACAAGCGAAAGATGTTTCCTATCTGAAACTGATGTCATTATTGCTCGTCATATGTATTTACTGAAAGTAGTTTTTTCAGAAGCTATTCATGACCGAGCAAGTATAGGTAGCCTTTCAGGACTTGCAGAATCCACTCATAGCAAAGATTATGAAACCATTACCCTTATCCTATTGTTAGCCCGATGCCATAACATAAACAGTTCCCTCTTTAGTTCCTTAATAGGCTTCATCTCCAGGCGTCGCACTGCCTTTGTATGTAGTTATTAACAGTATTCGTACCATATTTAATATTTTGTATGTTTATAAAACAAACTAAACGAAATTGTCTTCTTTGTAGTGAGTGCTGATAGTTTTTTTACTTAAAAAATATACTATACCTTTAATTTAGTGAATCCTATAAGAGCTTCAACTTTTCGGATACTCCTCTCTTTTACTCCAGTTGCTACTGATTTTCTGTACATACTATCCAAGCCGCGTAATTTACCTTCACTTAAGTATATAACCTGCAAAAGTAATATCTTGTCTTAAAGTTGTAACCGTTGTAGTAAGTTGTCTTTATGATCATTATGTCTTTATGATATATTACTGGTAAAACCTCTTTCAGTTGTTGCGGTAACAATGGACATACCGCAAGGCTCTATAATAGGTCCATTTTTATTTCTTGTTTATATAAATGATCTACTTTATTACATAATGAAATAAGAATCGTCATTAAAATTGTATTGTTCGCGGATGACGCTTCACATATTATATTTAAAGTGAAAAACCAATGGGTAAGTATGCGGAAGGGAATCTTGAGATACCAAAAGTTGAACAGTGGTTCACCATTTGCAATCTTTTTTTGAAATGGTAATAAAACAAAGTGTTTTAGATTAACAACATCTTATGTCGGGCAGACAAATGCCAATACGCAATTAAATGAACCTTAGGTGAAACTTGTTGATTCCTTTATATTATTATTCTAATGTTCAATAAAATGACAAGAAGTTACAAGATTATAGGCTCTTCAATTCAAATCTCAATTGAAAAATAAGAGCATAATCTTGGTAGTAGGAGGTCGCCTATGGGTTATTGTCATAAAGATAAGAAACAACAAGAAATTTCAAAATAAGAACAACAAACAACAATTTTGAGCTTTTAGCTTTTGTCATAATTTTCAAATCTCATTGGACTGCAGTATGTTTTCGCAAGCCGGGTGTTTTTGTTTAGTACAATATAAGCCTTAACGTGACTTCTAAATTTAAATGTTGCCTGAGTTTTGCACTAGATTGTTCTGAGCGTATCTATTTCTTCTTCTACGTTATTTGAACTATCTTACCAATCCATTCACGGAGTACAACGTTAAATTGGCCAGAGGTACGGTAACTGCCTTCATTTGAAGAAGTCGCCTATTCAAGATATCTAAAACTTTATCAGTATAGTCATTTAACATTGTAGTTTTCTTGTCTTCATATTCTCTGCATAAAAAATACGCAATCATGAGTAATGTGTCTGTTTTGTAAGATAAGACCGCAAGGCAAATAAGCAATTTTCCCAATACCTTTTAAGAGAAATTTACCTCATCATTGCTAAGATGTAAAATTTACTAAGTGGTGGAGGTGCTTAACAGCAGCGCGATTGCTGGTTTTGGTACCGTCTTTTTACCCTTTCCTGCTGTCAGTGTTTAGTGAATTTTCAGCACCGGTACGTTGTCATTTTCCCTGCTGCAGGCTAGGGTAGCTGGACTTGCACTAAGTCTTATACTATTAATTGCTAATTCACGTTGGTGGCCTTTACGCTTTAGGCGCCCTAACGTATGTCTCATACTGTGTCAAGTGTGAGCGCCTCCTCCGTGCAATAATCTCTTAGTCAGTCAGTCAGGGTAGATACAAATAGATATTCTAAGGAGTTATGCTGTTAGAACTAATTCGTTCACGCTGCAGTTGTCTTCTGTGAATTAATGTGTGCAGAAGCAAATATTGCAACTTTGCATATGTGCTGTCACTTTTCGCTGCAAGACGCCGTGCAACAGGCTTTTTGTTTCTGTAACACCTACCAATTGTATTGCAGCTAATTTGGAAACTGTGACGACAAAGAAGCTTCTGTTTGAAGTGGTATGAAAAGCTGTCAGTTTATATTTTCATATAAATTCGTGTGGGTTTTTTGACTTTTGACATACGTTACAAGAAACGCTGTCATAAACTTTACATTTCTCCGTGTTGGTCCGGACTCCTTCGGAGAATAGACCATCTGCCTTCTTGCCTCGCAGCTCGTAAAATGCAAGCATAATGTTACCGACACTAACACCGTGACAGCTTACTAGGTGGTACAGTTTCGCACCAACTAGCCCGGATTGGTACCACCACCTACCTATTCCTGCCGCCATAACATCAGTGCTTGCCGTTGACGTGTTCCGATTCGGAGCGTAAGGTAGCCGGTAAACTTACTTTTGCTCGAGATCTAACATCTCGGCCTTAGGTTGGCAACGCACCATTACCACCTTTGGTGGCTCTAGGCGGCGTGAATTTCTTACCATTAGGAAATCCATCTGCTTGTTTGCATTCCAATATCTTAGAAAAAAATCTTTGTAGTTTTATCGTTGTTCTAACACAATATTTAAATAAAAAATGCCAACTTACTGGAAAGTACTATCTTCAGCAGTAACAAAATACATTAAATAATCGTTTAAATAGTCTTTCATCCACCGGTTCAAGTCATTCTTCAACCTCGCTGTAAAAGAACCTGTGGACAAAAAATTACTACATGGCTTGCAAATGCAGCTCTTTTAGCTTATCATGGGTCTGTTTCTTCCGTTTTACACTATGATATTCCTATTAGGGGAAATCTGTAGAACTAAGTAGGATCTTTCGAGTTCAGAAATTACCTTGTTCATGTAATATGTAAGCTTGTTTATGTAAGCGGTATGTGTATTTATAAAAAAAAAACTACCATTTGTTTCAAAGAAATGTTGCAGTCCTAGGTTTGTCACATATATGAAAAAGTGAGAAACTACATGTCTTGTATCTGTGTCTGTCTATTCGTATACATATACAATCAAGTTTGTTTTGGTTTGGATCTTCTGATAATCTTATTTTTTTTTATGATATTAGAACGCAAACAAGCAGACGGATTTTCTGATGGTAAGAAATTTCCGCCGCCTAGAGACACCAATCCGGGTGAGTCGCTGCGAAACTCTACCACCTAGTCAGATGTCACGGTGTTAGTGACAGTAGCCTTTGCTCGCCTTTTACGAGCTGCCTGGCTGGAAGGCAGATGGTCTATTCTTCAAAGGAGCCCGGACCAACACGTGGAAAAATCTATCAAAAACAAAATCACTTCCATTTTTGAAATAAGGTATTTAAATTGTTGTTAGAGAAAACACATAGTGCCAAAGATTTTCTTGCAAACAAGAAAAAACAAATTCGTAAACTTTCACAAAACAACACACTTTTTGACTTTCCTGTCAGTGGAAAGAATAGGTACATTAGTTACTATTAAAGATGTACAGAATAAGTGTAATAATCCCCATAAACCGAATTATGTGTGAGCTCATTGTTTTTATTAGCATTTAATAAAAACAATGAGCTCAAATATATTTAAAAAAAAAAATGAAATTATATTGTTACTATCACACACACATATTTATAGTATAATGTATTTTCGTATATTAAAAACACATAAGTAATTGTTAATTATCCGTTTTCAAAGGTCTCGTTTTGGATGTGTGTGAGGATGATTTGGTATATTTAGGACAAATTTGCCACAAGATTTAACATTGCTAGTTTTTAGGTACATAATAATATTATATTTGTCTTATCAAATTAGGTATCTTTGTTTAGTTTATGTCCTTTCTGTTTTGGCGGTTCCAAATATTTTATTACTTTTTTAAAATTTAATTTGATGTTTGTAAATGTACTAAATGTACTTACTTATGACATAACGTTTTATGTTTTCTGTTGTCGCTCCTTTTACATTGCGATACTAAAAGAAATAAAGCAAGATACAACACATTTCTAAAAAATAAATCTATGTAAGTAGACCACGGGGGTGATTACGTATCTCAGTTGCCAACTCAAACTGCAAAAGTGCACATTAAATGACGTCATTTGTGTTTGCTATCTCTATTGTATTTCTGTTGGTCACTGGAGATAGCAAATATAAAACACGTCATTTGGCAGCTATTTGATGTACACTTTACCATTTTGAGTGGGCAACTGAGTTACATAATCAGCCCCCAGGAGACGGACATAGGATACTTTTTATGCCATTCAACTGCGCGGAAACTGGGAAAAACAGCATTTTAATTTTTCCTATACAAACATGGAACGGAATGGCAAAACAGCTAGTCATACTATAAAATTCGTTTCCTCTTTTGACTTTTAATGTGCTAGGGTAGGTGTTTGGTCGCTTAACTCTTACATATAAAAATTAAAATAACAGACTTAAACTTAAGTATGTAATTTTATACCTTTAAATGAGCAGTTCTTGTATATATATTATACATAATTGAAATCTCGGAATCGGCTCCAAACGATTTTCATGAAATTTAGTATGTAGGGGGTTTCGGGGGCGATAAATCGATCTAGCTAGAAATCATTTTTAGAAAATGTCATTTTATTCGTCTTTAAACTGAAAAAAAAGATCCTTTCTGACTTCTATTGGCGAATAATAATACTACTTTTTATGAGCAATAAAGTTGTTCCAGCAGATTGTTGTTAAGTGACACGTCAATGAATGTTTGCTCAAAAAATACCGAGCAAAGCATCGGACATCCAGGTACTATATAATTACGAGCTGATCCAGCAAACTTCGTATCGCTTGACATTAATGCTTCGATAGTTGCGCAGTCTGCCGGTCCCAATGTAAAACATTCCAAAATCAACAACTACTTACAAAAAAAAATAATTAAAAAAACATTTTCCAGTGGATCAAATTGTGAATCTACACCATTCTCGAATCCCCTTGAACACACATAAGAAATTTCATCCAAATCGGTCCAGTCGTCTAGAAAGAGTTCCATGACAAACACACAAACTCAAGAAATATATATATTGAGATAGTTATGTATGCCTGAATTGCACTTTACCTATAGACACGACAGGACTCTACATGTGCGTTTTGATGTTGGGAATAAGTTCATTCTAATCTTAAGCCGTCGTTATGTTTCTAATATAGAATTATCTCAACGCTTATCTATGATGACGCCAAATCCTCTGATCAAACACTACCTAAATTACTTATTAGGTACCGTACAAGGGGACTCAAATAAGAACTTAGGCTACTTTTAACCTATTTACCTAGGGTCAAGGTCTCCTTTTGGGAAAATGCATATAATTCAAAATGTGAACTTGATTGTGACTTAATTTCGCGTACGTATTTTTTTAATTTATTAACATTGTCATGACGTTATGGCGGCAGGAATAGGTAAGACGGTGGTACCAATCCGGGTTAGTGAATCCGGGTTATTTATTACACATGATACTTTACTTTAATGGTAAGTACCTACAATGGATGCAGAGTTCCTTACCAACATAAGTATTTCATCCATATGAATTTCAGAAACAATGTTTTCTACAACGAATCGATTTTTAAGTAGCCGGTATCGTGCCTCTAAATTATATCGTGCATTTTTGATTAAAAACCTGAAATCATGAAAAAATTAATAGATGGATATAAAAAAGAATGGATGTTCTAGAAAAAGTAATCGGTAATATTTTTATTAAATTTTCATTGCCTGTATCACGTAAAACGGACCGACTGTTTTTGACTGAGTTTTTACTATTCAAAAAAATCTTTAATGGTGAAAATATCTTTATTTGAAGTGACCGCTTTGGCTGGTCCGTTACCGTCACACCGACCATTACAGAGGGACAGGCATTTGTGTAATAAACGTAACCGTGTGGCTGGATCTGGGTGTTTATTAAATTTATTCTTGTACTATACATTCCTTTTTTTTTGTGGAGAAATCCATCATGGATACCCGCCACTTTCGGGGGAAGTGGCGGGTTATATCAGACTCCTACTGACTAAAACTCCACGGTGTCCTCCCCTTCACCATGTACCGGGGTTGTATGGACGCTTTCGCAAACTTCCACTGCCTCAGCGGCGTTGGATCCAACGATCCTCTTCTGGCAGCCCCACTCAACAGGGGCTGCATATCGTCTGAAGTCGTCTGAGGTCCACGGTTCTAGTGGCGTCAGGCACCGTCGTATCTGCCGCAATCCAATCTCAACCGGGCGGGCCAAATAGAAAGAATGCCCCACTCCTCCGCGGGCCGTACTGTCGTCATTCCGCGCCAAGTGGCCCAGCACCCTGTCTGCACTCCTCGTGTCCCATCTTGGACAGAGAGTGCCGAATTGGTTTCACCGGAGCACAGCTCGACCCCAGTTACTCAACCCTCCCGCCACGACAAGGCCCGGACCCTTGGGGAGGGTTTGTGCATTCCTATTTTATGCATTTCTTAGAGTTTAAATTGTTGACTAACACCCATAACAAGAACATATACATTTTCCCCGTATTGGTCGGGGGTCCGCTAAGTACAATAGACCATCTGCATCTTTGCCAGGCAGCTCTTAAGCGAGCACAGGTTTAAATATATAATATCACCAATAAGACCTCTTGTGGTAGAGTGCTCTACAGCAGTTGTTCCGGGTAGAGATCCATCGCCTTGCCAAATACGTCCGCAATAATGACTTTGTCATGTTCCGGTCCAGATAGGACAGTGGTGCACCTGTAACATCTATGGTGTCTATAGGTCACGGTTATCTCAGGAGAGCCGTGTGCTTGTTCACTGATCTCTCACATAAAAAAAATTTGGCTTCCTTTGGACTTAGACCTATTTGTGTTTGGCTGTGAATTTCGTCAGCATCTTCACGCCCATATTCCCGACGAGGTACTGCGGAGGTTGAAGGGATCCACGTTTGGCCAAAGATACTTAGTCCCTTTATTGTGACAAGTGACTAACATATCGTCAATTGGGCACTTGTGAAATCATGAAATTTTTGTTTTTTGGTAACAAAATTGAAAAAAACACATTTTGAACATGAACATGGAACCTCATGTAATAAACGTTATTACCAGACCAGTAAACCATGGAGGCGATTCGCTTGACGATAATTTTAGTTTACTTACTCTACTTCTCCATAACTCGGTGTATAATACAAAACGAATGGTTTGCTTATAACTTTAGCTCGGTGATACGATCCGTAGAGATTTAGGTCATTCAGAGTAAGCTTGGCTCTCAGGACCATATTAGTGAAGTCATTCGTCAGGCTGTCGATCCGAAACATTGTATTATTACGTAGTTTAAGCCGATGGAAGAACCTGTTGAAATAATTACATTGTTAGTCATCTCTTATTAACCCTCGACCCAAAAATAGGGGTGTTATAAGTTTGACATATCTGTCTGTTTGTAGCATAATAACTCCCAAACGGATGCAGTGATTTTAATTATATTTTTTTTGTAAAAAAGGAAAATTAATGTAATTTATTTAGAAACAATTGTACTTTCCACAATTTATTTTATTATTTTTTATTTTTATAATTGGCTAACCGGTTTCGCTATACAAGCATTCTCAGGGCTATATAACAAGTACAGGGCTATATATAAGCTGTTATATAGCCCTGAGGAGGCTTGTATAGCGAAACCGGTTGGCTAAATTATAAAAATAAAAAATAGTAAAATAAATTGTGGAAAGTACAAGTGTTTCTAAATAAATTACATCAAGAATGGAATTCCACCAAGCTCCGACGATAAGAAGTATAGAATCTAAGGAAAATTAATTTCTTGTGTGGAGGGTTTTTTTTTAATTTTTAATTTATTATGATTATTTTATTAATGATTGATAGTTAATAAAATTGTTTTCGAATTACATTTTTAACTTTTATAATAATTTGAACGTGACGATGAGCATAAATGCGTACTAGGAGGTAGAGTTTCGCAGCGACTCGCCCGGATTGGTACTACCGCCTTACTTATTCCTGCCGCCAAAACGTCAGTACAGGCCGTTGACGTGTTCCGGTTCGGAGGGTGAGGTAGCCGGTAAATTTACTTTTGCTCGAAGTCTAACATCCCAGCCTCAGCATCCTACCTCCCAAAGTATTAATTAGAAGTGATAAGTGTTTCTTTCTTTAAAAATATGAATATTACAAAAGTAAAAAGTATAATTTAAAACCTTAACCCCAATCATTAATAGAATAAGTTTTTTTTTTTATTTTAAATTTATGATATTGAAAGGAAAACAAGCAGACGGATTTTCTGATGGTAAGAAATTCACGCCGCCTAGAGACACCAAAGGTGGTAATGTTCCGTTGCCAACCTTAGGCCGGGATGTTAGGCCTTTGCCGGCTATCTGATCCTCTTAACCGGAACACGTCAACGGCAAGCGCTGAAATTATGGCGGAAGGAATAGGTACGGCGGTGGTACCAATCCGGGCGAGCCGCTGCGAGACTGTACCACCTACTCAGATGTCACGGTGCTAGTGATGGTAAGCCTATGCTCGCCTTTAACGAGCTGCCTGGCACAGGAAGGCAGATGCTCTGTTTTGCAAAGGATTCCGAATCAATACGGGGAACAAACCAAAAAAAAAATTAATATACGCGTTAAGACCTGATATTAACCTACTAATTAGTAATTATAAAACGCGTAAGTTTGAAATATAACTTTGTAATTAGTCTAGCCCTAGACTCTAGGGACATATAATTATTTGTTTAGTCACGTTATAATAGGCATACCTACATTTTTAAAGAAAATTGCAAAAATTACTTTATTTTACTCGATGTTTTTAAAGTGAAAACTTCTTTATCGGCGTTGCACATTTTTTTGGAATGGGTAAAAACTTCTAAAATAAACTAAACTAAACGGCGAAGGGCGCTTGCGCGAATGTTCGTGTTTGTGTACGTTAGCGCAATAAATTAATAAGTGGTAGAATCCACTATCACTATTGTAATCTTATTCCCTAACCACTCCAAAACATCAAAAATGCACATGCACAACTTGAATATTCAAGTTTTCACTTCTGCCGGCAGTCCCGGAGTGCAACCCGTTTTTTAATTCTTTGTTTAAACGTTCTCAATTTCTCAGTTACTTAGGCTAGAGATATGTACCTAGGTACTTCCAGTATTTACTTACTCCAATACTTACATTATGGAATTAGGCATTCGTATCATGCTGTACCCGCCAAGATTAATACCCGAAGGTATGAGCTTCAAATAACCACCCCTTTGGTGAATGGCCCTTTCTGCTGCAACATGGCTGTCCAACATTGACTATATGGAATGATAATGATGAAAATTATAATACTTATGATTATAATATCTACTTAGTTAAAACAGATAAAATATCCAAGTTGACTGACTGGAATAATCATGTATGTAACACGATCGCCCTGGTTGTACCCCTGGCGTGAAGATATTTTGTGTTGTTGTAGTTGGAATTAGATTATTAATTATAATAATAACAAATATCCCTGGACAAGTTACACAAATTGAATCTAACCCCAAAGTAAGCAAATTATATGCTTGTGTTATGGGTGTTAGTCAACGATACTAATACATATAAATACTTAAATAGATACCAGAATAAACTTAATTAACACCCAGACCCGGAAAATGTAGACATCTAAATGTTCATCACACAAATGTCTGCCCCCGTTGGGCATCGCACCCGAGCCTCGCGGTAAGTCGATGTAGTTAGGCGTATACGCTAGCCACTCGACCAACGAGGCGGTCAATTCCCAAGATTAGCGATAAAGTAGTTAAATATGTCATACAGACGTTCACATTGAATCTGTAAGGAATTCGTTTTTCATTTAGCTACGCAACGTTAAAAAATGTCAGGTGACGTGAGGAGCGCCGACACTGCACACAGTACAAATAAGGAACAGTATGGAAACTAAGCGGAGTCGATAAAATACTTACTCTACATTTCATCAAAGCAAATAGGTTGACATGTTATTTTTTCTATCTTATTGAAGTGAAACTTCTTTATCGGGGTTGGAAAAAAATTTAGTGTAAAATTTTTTCGTTACGCGTCACATTTTTCCGTTACGCGCCATCTTTGTTTTTATCCCTACCACGCGTGATTCGAAGTATACTTTCTCCAGCGGAGTAGGGATTGGCAATAAACTTTATTTAACCAACTTCTGTAAAGTTGCATATAGAAAATTATTTTTTGAAAAATAACGTCATAAAGAAGTTTCAATTCTTAATTTCTTACGAGTGTACGCTAGTACACGCACACATTTTTTTAATTATTATTATTTTCTATTCTGTTAGGTCTCGGGTTCGGATCCCGGGTAGGTCAACAAAAAGAAAATTGAGTTTTTTCTAATTTTCTAATAAAAAAATGTTGCTCGGGATTGGATATGTGCAGCGAATTAGTGTTTTCGGCTAGTAGTGGGTGCCCTGGTTGTTCCTCTGCCTACCTCTTCCGGGATATGGGAGTGAGTATACTTACTCTTACTTATTATTCTTTTATTTCTATTGTGGTCTATCAATCGAATTGCAATACCTACGAAGCTTACAATGTACATGTAATATTATAAGTTTATCATAAGGCGTCGGTTAATCGTTAATAAATACGAATCCAACCGTGTCATTTTTACAAATATCGTGAAAAAAAATCAAGTTTTTTCAAAAAAAAATATTACAAAATAAGCAACTAAGTATCTTCACGTCCAAATCCGCGAGAAGTAGGCAGAGGCACAAACAGTTCACCCACGACTAGTCAAAGACACTAAGCCTCACAATGTGATATGTGACAAGCCTATCGCCAGCCGGGCACATATCAAATCCAGAGCACCGTTTTTTAAGAGTAAATTGGAAAAATCCAATTTTCTTTCTGTTGCCCGATCCAGGATTCGAACCCGGGACCTCAGGCAGTCAAGTCAAACCACTGAACCGCTAGACCACACAGGCGATTGCTATTTACTTTATTAATTTACAATATGTTTATACTTACTAACTCGAATCCAGCTCATTTCTAAAAATGATTGAGGTATTGACATTTATCATTTAACATTTTTTTAGAAAATTTGAAATACAACTTTTTCATTTTGTTGCTCGACCCGGGAATCGAACCCGGGACCTCATGAAGTCAAGACCAACACCTGAACCCCAAGACCGCAGAGGTGATCTTATATTAATGATTACGTTTATTATTATCAGCTCGGTGTAAGTCGACGTTGGTTCGGATCTTCCAATAAGTTTTATTAAATAAATTAATTCCTTGTAAATATTAGTTTACTTACATGCAACATTTTGTGATCAAACTTTTTAGTTTCCATATTTTTATTAAATTTCTTTCTTGCTCTTAAATACTTTCCTGAAATTTAGAAAATTATGTACTTAAATGTTAATGTAATAAGTTTGAATCCTTAAGGCCTGGTCAACCTGAGGCAAGCTCTTACGCGAAAGAGTTGTTAGACTGTCAGCTAATTTGCTTTCCAAATTTTAATATGACAATATTGAGATGTTGATATTAAAATGATGGTAATAATAAATGTAGTGGTAACAATCAGATGGAATCCGTGCAAAACTCTACCTCTTAGTAAAGGTTATGTTGTAAGTGTAACTGACAATCTATATATATAAAAGAAAGTGGTGTTAGTTACACTATTTATAACTCAAGAACGGCTCAAACGATTAGGCTGAAAATTGGTGGGGAGGTAGCTTAGAACCAGTAGAAGGACATAGGATACATGTTATCCTGTTCGATTATGAGGAAACTGGGAAAAACAACATTTTAATTTTCCCCATACAAACTGAACGGGCAGAACAAAGTTCGCGGGAATAGCTAGTAATTAATATGTTCGCTTCGTTCAATCTTAGAGCTACTCTGGAATCTCGATTTGAACGATTCTTACGATTTTACGTTGTAAAGTCACGTTAAAAACAGTAATGTCATAGATGAAATAGAAGGCTGTATGTTGCATTTTATTATCTGTGCAAGAGCGATGTTTTTATGGATTATTCCCGCCATTTCTATTAATTGTAAAAAAAGAGTAATAAAGTTTTACTTGAAAAAATTGACATATGTAATGTTTGTCTATATAATATATTTCTATACATTACTAGCCCGGTACATGCTTCGCTACGTATATGACCGCATGAATGACATAACACAACAAAACAAAACAAGAAAAAAACAGCTGAAAAAGTTTCTATTTGACAGAAAAATACTTAAAACAAAATGTTCCGCCATTTTTTGAATGCATTATGGTATGTGTTAACATTCAACTATTAATACTTATTGGATTTTATAATAAACAAGCTGTCCGGTACGTGCTTCGCTACGTATATGACTACAATATCACCCATTATATCACCCCATTAATGACATTACACAACAAAACAAAAAATAACTGGAAAAAGTTTCAATTTGACTGAAAAATACCCATTAATAAAATGATCCGCTATTTATTGAATTTATTTGTTACAAAAAATGTGATAAATGAAGAACCGCTCAACCGATTTTATGCAAACTTCACATAAACCATCTAATAAATAGTCCGAACAATGCCTAAACATTTGGTTTGGATAACTGAGACCATTATAAAATTACATACAACGAAAAGTGGCTTTGATTTTTATCTAAATACTTAGATATTAATATATTAGTAACAATAAAAGCTCAAACAAAATTCTCAACTTAGTTGTGCCCTTGTCATAAGTTTAGAGCGGTACATTAGCTAACTTGTTCGTAAATCATTTGTGTGAAAACTTTGAACAGCGCCTCTACGTGTAACTAAGAGAACTAAACTTTTAGAGAAGAAGCGCTGCGGTTGTCGTTACGTAAATTACGGAACGTAATCTAAAGCAGCTCATGGTGAAGGCTCTGCACAATCATTCATTAATTTCATTAATTAAAATGGAAAAAAATCTTCAAGAAGAAATTCAAATGAGAAAACGTACCTTATATTAAAAACCAAAAGTTTTTTTACTAATCACGATTTACAAATTGTTTTATGGATGGATTGTAAATATTATATGTTACAGGTACTGAATACTGACTATATAATTTAACATCATTTTTGGATATCAATACATAGTTTAAAACAAAGCCGCTTCCTCTGTCCCTATGTCCCTTTGTATGCTTAAATCTTTCAAACTACGCAACGGATTATGATGCAGTTTTTTTTAAATAGATAAAGTGTTTGAAGGTTTATATGTATATTTTATACCCGTGCGAAGGCGGCGACTTCCGCTATCTAGTATAAAATGAAATGCTGTTCGTTTTTCTCGCTAAAACTCGGCGCCTGGACGAATACGTTTAATATTCCCCGAGTTCGAGGAAAGGTTTAAAAGGTGAGCCAAATGAAAAAAAACTGCGAGGAAAATCGGAAAACCAATATTTTAATTTTCCCCATACAAACTGTTAATAGATTTCAATGTTCGGCGAAAGTTTGCCGTGAAAGCTAGTAATATAAAGTATTTTATAGAAAGTGTGTTTATTTATTCTTCTTTACGTCTCGATAAATTGATGTTGTGGTATAAAATTTGTATGGGATATGGTACAAGTTAGGAAGGTAGTGACATAGGCTATTTTTATAAATTTTGCATTAACATTGTAATAATAACAAGGCAGCGAATTAACACAAAGCTCTCTTGATGGTAAGAGACAAATGTGGCCGACAGACACCATAAATGTTATAAGTGCATGTCCAGTGGTTGGGATGTTAGGTTTAGTCTGCAAGTCTCTATCACCGGCTATCCTACCTTCTGGTTCGCACTATGACAAAGTAATTATCGCGGCAGGAATAGGTAAGCTGGTGGTTCCTCTGGCCAGTCAAGTTGTTGTATAGCACTGTTTTCTTGTTTCTCCCCGCGTTGGTCCGGGCTACTTTGCAGCATAGACTGCCTTCCTGCCAGACAGTTTGTAAAAGGCGAGCGTAGGTTCACAATCACTAACATCGTGATATCTGACTAGGTGGTAGAGTTTCGCAGCGACTCGCTCGGATTAGTACCACCGCCTTATCTATTCCTGCGGCCATAACATCAGCGCTTGTCGATAAGGTGTTCCGGTTTAAAGGACAAGGTAGCCGTTACACTAACTTTTGCTTGAGGCCTAACATCCCGACCTCAGGTGGGAAACGCACCATTATCACCTTTAGTATTTCTAGGCGATGTGAATTTTTTACTATCAGGAAATCACTGATTGTTTGCCTTCCTATATCACAAAAAAAAAACGGTACCACCAGTGGTTTCGTTGGTAATGAAACTTACAATCTATGCTCATCTTTATCGAGCTAAGAAGCATGAAGGCAGGTGGTATCTTTTACACAAAGGAACCACACCAACACGGGAAAAAATACCCAGGCGTTGGGACAGATTTCGGAAACTCCATACAGGGCAGGGGATCAAATTTGTATACAAGTACGTTCATTTTGAATTAATTCGATCGTGACAAAATTGGCAGGTGGGTTGTCTATGACCGGGGAGAAGGTTTCTTTTGATTCCGATATTTCGACAAGTTCCCGCGCAATAGCAAAAAACTTTAAACAAACAACAAAAGCTGCGGGCACTACTAGTAACTTATATTTACCATCAAGATAATCCATTCTATTAAAGAAACTTGTAGCTTGGAAATTCAACCAGCACGATTTCTGGCTCTGTGGATCGTTACCGTCGACAGCGTTTTCTTCTGGCTCGGCACTGTCGGCACTGTCGGCATCTGTAAATTTTTTCTATAAATTAAAATATTTGCCCTATTTTCTTGCTTAACCCCTGAACAGATGACTTGTGCGGTAACGTCAGAAAAAAAAAACAGACGTCTAGCGGCAACAAATCCATTTGTTACTTGAGAGTTTTGGCGCCATCATGAAAGATGATGGCCGACGTTTTTTCGTAATTATTGAACGTTGTGTAAAATAAGTATTATGAGTAAAGTTAGTTTATTTAGGTGGAATTTAGTTCAGTTTTGTTCTGATAAATTGCACAAGTGAAATATGCCACTAAATCTCACTGATTGAGCTTGAGTAACGAGGCCACCGCTTTACTGAAGATCCTGACATGAATATACGTAGTGACTTATGACTGGTATTATATCGTTGTTATCAAAACATATTATTTATAACCTCTTTTAAATATTAACAACTTTGCACTCTTTTTTAAAAAATGTACGGACGGAAGTCTATGAAATTTGGCACTCTTATAGTTTATTTGTGTAGGAGAAGTTCAGAACGCTAATATTTTTCAGTAATAATGCTTATAAAGTGCACTAAATCAAAAAAGAAAACATTACACAAACTACCAGGCATTTGACTCAGAAACAAATACGAGTATAATGATAACGATAAAAGGTCACAGATGGCGCACAAACTATATTTGTAATATTTCGAAACAAAATAGTTTGTCTTGATAAATGAAGATGGCGTTCTTATCAAAAAGATAATTAACAATAGAACCTAAGCAATGTTTGAACATTATATTTAATAATTTATATTGAACAACTTATATGTAATTAAAATTTGTTATGGTCGAATTTCGGCCAATGGGCGACCACTAGTGTCAAGAAATGACCTCAGATATAATGTCCACTCCTTTACTCAAGACCCTGGCATGACATTCTATAACAACTTCTTATATATATATATATATAAAATTCTCGTGTCGCAATGTTCATTCCCGTACTCCTCCGAAACGGCTTGACCGATTCTCATGAAATTTTGTGAGCATATTGATTCTGAGGCCAACATCTATTTTTTATACTCTAAGTGATCAGAGTGACTCACTCAAAATTTTTTTTACTAAAATCACATTAAAATTATAGCAGAACAACGTCTGCCGGTTCAGCTAGTATGACTACAATATTATTATAACAATAAGTAACTACGTATCACATTGTATTGGAATAATATAGCTGTAAGGAGCCATGATACGAGTAAAGCCAGGATTTCCCCATATATTACACATTTTATGGAAATGCACCATATATAGTAGGTAAGCCACGCGTTTATTTATTGACGATTTTAATGTCTTGAATATGTGATAGCAACAAAAAAAATTCGAATTACGAAAAAGATTATATTCACGTTTTTGAAAACATTTTAAAGGTGAATGTAGTGATTATTTTGTTAATGTGTCTTACGTGTAATAAAAATAAAAATGCTCTCTTACGTCTTCTAAAATTAATGTGCGAATCAACATAACGTAACACTAAAATTGAGTATAAAATTTTATGCAAAAACATCTTCTGTTTTCAAAAATTCGTTTCCACATTTTAATCATCTTTTTTATTTTGTGCCATAAAGTTTTAATATTTGAACATAAATTCAATTTTAATTAAAGTCATATTGGTTGAAATTTCAATATGGAACATTTTTTATGGCAAAAGAAAGTGAACTAGCACGCGACTCCCCTGATGGTAAGAGACAACCGCAGCCTATAGACACCACAGACGTTGTAGATGCGTTGCTGTCCTGTGGCTGGAGTGGAAGGCCAACTGTCCTCATTTATCGGTTGTGCAAATAGAAAGAGAACAGGGACATTTTTAGAATGTTTATCTGCCTTCTTGTATCTCGACCGCAGTTCACGCTGAACCTAGTGAACCCATAAATAGTTGGTAGGTACATTTTGTATCCACGAAGGTTACAGGATAATTTTTATCCCGCCTAATAAAGGGATTCTATGGGAGAGGGGCAAAAGTCAAAATGTAAATTCAGTATCCGAAACCGGCGTGATTGTATAAAAATGGTAATTAATGTGATAGAATCCAGACAGGTCTGTCAGGATCGTGAGGTTTGGCACAATCTCTACGGGGTAGTGTAAGGGACTTAGTGTGGTGATATGTGTATGTATGTCTGTATGAAAATTCATTAAGGTCGGAGTATGCCTTATTGATTTCATTATTTTTTTTTTTTTTTTTTTCGAAATGACTACTGTTGTGTACGTCTAAAGACTTTTACAACGTCACCGGGCTACGTGGCGAGCAGAGTGCTCAGCCAGAGATTGAAAT
>NJDD01008252.1:70966-85328 GCA_002245505.1 Calephelis nemesis | reverse complement strand
CCTATCCGGCACACCTATTTGGTATAACTTGTATACCAAACCGTTGTGCCAGACTTTGTCAAATGCCTTGGCGACGTCCAGGAATATGGCTCCTGTGTTCTCTTTGATTTCATTATTTTTTTAATGTTTGCTTTAGTACATATACGTGCAGATTCTCCCGTACTTTTCCAATTTATAAGCTTTTTAATGAGAAATTCCAGACATAAGACATAATAATTCCAGATATAACTCTCAGGGGGTACATTACCCACCATCACCCATGGCCCTACGGACTCTCAGTCATACGGACCGCGTCGTAGCCGAAACGCGGGAGATGCGCTGGTAACGTGTCTATGTTCTACTCAAGCGCACATTCTCTTCGCTCCCTACAAATTCTTCCTATATGTTCCTAGGAAACCTAGGAAAAAGTATACAATCACATTCTTCAAAATTCTAAGGGAGTACAAAGTGACCAAATAATTTGCGATTCGGAATGTAGAGAAACATTTAAAGTTATACAGGTCATCTTAAATACAAATACATGTCTTCACGCCGAGTCCCCGTGAAGAGTAGGTTGAGAGTATCCAATTCCAAATAAACAAAGTTCACCGAGTCAGCTAGTACTACTACTACTATCGATGGTATAATCGACTAAAATAGATCTCAAAATGGATCTGACGATCTGAAATTCCGTTCAAGATATTGGGACGGCAAGGATCAGCGTGGTTGTTTGTAAAGCAAAACCTATAAAGGGACATCACCGAGGACTATAAAAAAATTGTGACAACTTGGTTAAGCGAACACTCAAAATGCAGAAGCCTGGAATAGTTGTGCTCTAGAACTCGGCATTATAGGCGTTACACTTCGGCCACAGGGCACAGATGCTCCTATTACATCTATGGTGTCTATAGAACATGATAGTCTTTTACCATCAGTCGAGCTAAGGGTTTTCTTGCTGTTTCAGCTCATAAAAAAAGTTATGCCTCAGACGTCAAACAATTACTATGTTACTCGTCTGTCGTGCTTGATTTTGTTCTTATTTTTATTTGGATAATTTAATTTTCCTTAACAGCTCGGTAGCGACCTGAGAAAACTCGAGACGTTGCAAAAGTTCTCCACTTAGAGGTTAAGAGCCTCTCTACAAAAGGCGTGTATACGAGATCGAGATCGTACATTCATTCCGTCCAGCGGTAGCCCCGCTCAGAATTTTTTTAGTAATGATCACTGGTAAAGTGTTCATCAAATAGCTGTTAAATGAGGTATTTTGTATTTGCTATCTCCTTCGTATTTCTGCTGGTCACAGGAGTAATACACGTCATTTGACAGCTATTTGTTATACACTTTATGTAGTGATAATAGCTGAAAAACATACGGAATCAGCGCCCAGATGGTGCGTCATGTTTTCTGATACGCTCGTAAAACGCATGCAATAAGCGAGACAGACAATTCTTGCGTACTACAAGTGGGGGAGACCGAGGTGAGTTTTGACAGAGGAGAGTTGTGACATCGTCGATTTTTGGGAATCGATAAACTGTTTGTGAATTCGTAATAGTGCACGTTTGCTAGCAAGCTAGCTAGTCTCCTCTGTATGTCATTGCTAAATCTGTTCCGTTCCGAGTCCAGACCCCCCCACTCCAGAAATTCTCGGGTGCCCATGGCGTGTGGACTTATTTAGATTAAATGGAGCTTAAAAAAGTAGTCAGATAGTAGAATAACATTTATTTCACATATATCATTTTTTTATACAAGAGAAGGCAAACGAGTAAGTGGGTCACCTGATGGAAAGTGCCGCCCACAAAAATCCGCAACACCAGGAGAATCACAGATGCAGTGCCTACCTTTAAAGAATGAGTACGCTCTTTTCTTGAAGGTCCCTAAGTCATAATCGTTTGGGAATACCGCCTTCGGTAACTGATTCCACAAAGGTGCTGTGTGACGTTAGAAATGTCTTCGGAATCGCACAGCTGTAGATCGCCACGCATTAAGATGATAGGCAAGATACTTTAAACTCTGTCGAGATATTCGATTATGGAAATCAGCGTTTGGAATTAAACCAAACAACTCCTCAGAACATTCCCCATGATAGATGCGGTAAAAAACACTGAGGGACTCAACATTTCTACGCATATACCATACAAATGGCTTCTACTTGTAAAACGTAAAATTCGATGCACGCTAAATCGTCGTCATGTGTCGTTTTCTTCATTTGATCCTTTTTCCATTGATGAAATACAAGCAACAACGCAACCACTCCAATTGTGAAAATAAGCACAGAATTCAAGTCTTTCTCTTTGTAGCTACGCGTTTAAAACGCTATATTTGAAATTGCTACGCGAAAGGCTACGCGCACAAAACGCTCTTTGTGGACAGCATAAAGTAGTGGACAGGTTGTAAAATTGTTCGATTCAAGTTGACACTAAGCAAGTATTTTAAAAGCTGTCTAGTAAAGAGACAGGTGGTTTAATACTTTAGGATTCCTTTTACGACATTATTTTAATGTCTTCGAGTACCTATTTCATGTTTAGTTTCTATAGAGGATATTACACGATAGGTTTTGCTGGCAATTTTAACACATGACTGACGTTAGTACGGTACTATTACTTTGCTACTGTTAGTAAAATGGTGACCGATATTATTATGCATACATATTGTTAACCATCATTATAACATAATTCAATGACTGGGAATTTTGAAAGCTAAACATATCGTGTAATGGCCTGCTACATATGTTGTAGGATACTATCAATTTCATAGTTTTAGGAAACATGCAAACATTTTCCGATTGGTATGGATATCCTATTAATATTATAAATGCGAAAGTTTGTATGTATGGATGTATGGATGTATGGATGTTTGTTACTCTTTCACGCAAAAACTACAAAGCCGATTACGATGAAATTTGGTATGTAGGTAGCTGAAGACCCAGAATAACTTATAGGCTACTTTTTATCCCGGAGTTCCCGCGGGATTGGGACTTACGCGGGTGAAACCGCGGGGCGCAGCTAGTTATTAAATATATTCTGGTACATATTTATGTATTTCTATGTATTACTAGTATTGTTGACTAACACCCATAACACAAGCATATAATTTGCTTACTTTGGGATTAGGTTCAATTTGTTTGACTTGTCCAGGGATATTTATTTAATATTAGATTAGGGTTAGAGATTATTCCCCGTAGAGTGACTTTCAAAGAGTGAGCAACTCGTCTATGAGAAAAGTAGGAAAACAGGTAATGACTTATTTATGGGTTTAGTGGTACCTTAAGGTAAGTCATAGAGAAGTCTTGTTGTTTTGTTATTACGTTTATATACGTGTTATGTCATAAATAACACATTCTCGAGCTGATAATTTTAAGTCAACGCCAAACAATCAGTTAACCACTATCATTAAATTATCTTCATTTTATAGATTTCATATTGTAATGCCAAAATCAAATGGTAAACATTTATTTTCTCCGACATATGAATTGCGGTGTCCAGCCGCCGCCCGTCACGCTTTACGCAATTAACTTGCTTGTTTGGCGCCGACTCAAAGTTACCTAGATCGGTACACATAACTTAATTTCAGGACTATGTTATCTATGTATTAATACGTGATGCCAAAAAGTTTGGAACCCTTTTTACTAAAATTGCACTGCCGGAGGAGTATGAAATTTGGCACACTTGTAGTTTACGCGTAGAAGAAGTATATTTTTCAATAATAATGCTTATAAAGTACATTAAATCAATAAATAAAATATTAGCCACACTACCATGCATTTGACACACACAAACAAATATATTGATGATAACGATAAAATATCACAGATGGCGCACTAAAAACAAAGTAGTTGGTCTTGAGAAATGAAGACGGCGTTCTTATGAACAAGATTTTAAGAAAATTTTTTATGGTCGAATTTGACCAACGGGCGACCACAGCATAGTTAAATTAACTGAAAAGGTTTAAGAGTTAAAGCACTTCCTATATACGGCAGGTAATTTTTTGGTAAAATATTTTCATGCAAATAATTGTATTATCAAGTTTTGTAATAAAATTGCTGCTACTACAGTATCTGAAAATTATTTCCTAACGTAATTGTTTTTAGTTGATAAGAAGCAAACAGCTATGCTAGTTTTGTGTTTATTTTATGTCATCGCTCAATGTATATCGAGCCTTAACTCACAAAGCATAGGGTCTCAGTTGGACTCGTACTTTTCAAGTGGTAATGTTTACGGAGAGTTTTTGATAGCTTACTGAATATATACACTTTGTTTTTCATTATTTTACACAGTCAATAAAGATTATATTATATAGTAGAGATTTTCATGTTGGTATTATTTTCTGTCAAAGAAATGTATTGTGACAATTAGGTACTCAACTCGTCCAAATCCCATGAGATCGTCTTTCAAGCCTGTAAGATTTTACGTGATTCACATAGCGTAGTGTGAAACGAGATTGTAATATACATATTTTGAATTTAATGCAAAAAAATCTTCTACTTTTAAGACAATATCTAAAGCCCTTATATTAGTTTAAATACAATAAGGTCGTCTTTCAAACCTACAAAATTTTACATGCTTTTTACATCGTGTAGCGTGAAACGAGATTGTAATACATTTATATTTTGAATTTCTTCAAAAAAATTGACTATTTTCGAGACTGTATTTAAAGCCCTTAACATGAGTTTGTTGTGCTAAAAGTCAGTAGTACCTATCTCCGTAACTCCGATTCAAAACTTGTAACAGCGTCTCTACTGCTAACTGAGAGGATTAAATTCATGACCATAAGCGCTACAGATTTCGATATGTAAATTACCAAACATAATAGATAGCAACTCGTGGTAAAGGTTCTGGTTTGCATACTTTGTTTCAGTTTTCAGGATCTATATTATACTTGCATTTTACTTTAACTTTGAATAAAAAGCTAAATGCGAGACGCCGCTTGAAACATACAAAAGTCCAGGATTTGAATCAAAGTCCAGTACAGTTATAACTACGAGATTAGCAACAAGTTAGCCATTAAACATTGTATTTAGATAGTATCATAAATTAAATTCTCACGTAAGTGAATTTAAATGACAAAAAACATGTTTGTTTCTGCTTAAACAGCGAATAGCGAGAAAAATATTTGTTAGTACTTTTATTGATACGAGTATATTGATAGATGACGTACTGCTAGGAATGTCTTTCAAAGTAGTGTTTTGATCTTTAAATGTTTCTTTTAGTTTGGTGTTAGAACCTCCGCGTCTATTAGTCAACTATTGAACAGTTTGGCGCAATTTTCACATAAAAAAGTAAAAAAAATAAGTTTGCTATGTCTTTTATTCGCCCAAATCATATGACACTAGTTCCCTTATATCTGAGTGCCTTTAGATTTACTTTCAAATTGTACGGGTTATAATTTTTCAAGTAAACTTTATACAAATTCGAGTTTGCTTTGTATATATGGAAGTTCCGCCTTTTATTACGTCGTATTTATATACTGTTTGCTGTTGAATTCAAACCAAAGAATATAAATACTCTTTAACAAGAGATTCAAACATCTGTTCGATTCGAACGGGGGCAGACATTTGTGTGATGAAAACTTAGATGTCTGCATTTTCGAGTCTGGGTGTTAATTGAATTTATTATTATATTTATTTAAGTATTTTTATGTATTACAATTGTTGACTCACTCAACACAAGCATGCAATTTGCTTTATTTGAGATTAAATTAAATTTGTGTAAGCCTCTGTGGTCTAGTGGTCCGGGTGTTGGACTTGACTGCATGAGGTCCCGGGTTCGAATCCCGGGTCGGCCAACAAAAACAAAATTGAATTTTTCCAATTTTCTAATAAAAAAAAATGTTGGTCGGGATTGGAAATGTGCCCGGTTGGCGATAGGCTTGCCACCTATCACATTGTGGGACTTAGTGTCTTCGGCTAGTCGTGGGTGCCCTGGTTGTGCCTCTGCCTACCTCTTCAGGGATATAGGCGAGAGGATACTTTCTTTTACTTTACTTTCTCGTGTAAGTGATTTGTCCAGATATATTTATTTAAAAAAAAAGTATCTTCACGCCCTTATCCCCGAAGAGGTAGGCAGAGGTACAACCAGGGCAACCACGACTAGCCGAATATACTAAGCCCCTTATTGTGATAGGTGGCAAGCCTATCGCCAACCGGGCACGTTTCCAATCCCGACCAACATTTTTTTTTATTAGAAAATTGGAAAAATCCAATCTTCTTTTTGTTGACCGACCCGGGATTCGGGTATATTTATTTACTTATCTAGAACTACTTTTGACCTCCATATATTTTTCAATCAAATGAGGTGAGTGTCAGAAGTAACAGATTATGAAGACAACAACTGTTGAGTTTTGACCAGCCCTGATTGGTTAAGTACCTAATGGTATACTAGTATCTTTAATTTGATGGTTAAGTACACTTCTTATGTACAACGACAAGATATTTTGTTTCTTAAGGGTGTGAGCCAAACTGAAAGCAAGATCGCGCGTAATAAACGTGGACTAACGAGGGATTAAAGTTAAGTTGATATTGTAGTCTGTTTCACATTGTAATAAAGACTACAATACCAGGTTCAACCTTGGTGTACTTTACACTGTGTTTATTGAGAAGACAATGAAGGGCCAGCACGTCGATACATCTTAGCCGCTAACATAATCTTGAAATTGAAATCACAGTTTAAATTTAAAGATAAGATTACTATTATATTTTTTTCAGAGAGTTATGAATCGTTTCAAAAATACTGGCATGGTCACAGAAAATCGTTGGAAAACGCGTTGGTTTTGGTAAGTCTACTATTATATATATATACTATATAACTATTTTTTTTTATAATTTTGGAAGGCAAACAAGCAGACGGATTTCCTGATGGTAAGAAATTCACGCCGCCTAGAGACGCCAAAGGTGGTAATGGTGCGTTGCAACCTGAGGCCGGGAATGTTGAATGTCCTGAAATACTAATGGAATAAATCATGAATGAATGCTTGAAAAATTGTAATACATATTGCATACGCCCTGACGATTCCGTTTTTAAAGCTCAGTTGTATTTCCAAATCATTTTAACGCCCTCAAATTTACCCACTTGCGTATTAGGTGTATCTATCCAGCTGGCTGGTTTGGTGTTTTCATTGGTGTCGAGTGAAATCTTATGAGACTGGATATAAAACAGAACACGACTTGCAGCTGAACACTTTATTCGCCTTGATACATTAATGTTGCCATATGTAATTACAAAATACACAACAGCTGGAAGGACCAGAGCATCATAGATGGGGCGAACACAAATGGGGTTTGAGTAAAATTTGATTTTTTCAGGCATTTCTGTGACGAACACAGATAAGACTGGGTTTTTAGAAAATTTATTTCGGCATTTCTGACTGACACCTATTACACAAACATACAACTTTACTCGAATCCCGGGTCGGCCAACAAAAAGAAAATTGATTTTTCTAATTTTCTAATAAAAAAAAAATTTTGGTCGGGATTGGAAACGTGCCCGGTTGGCGATACCTATTTGCCACCTATCACATTATGGGACTTAGTATCTTCGGCTAGTCCTGGGTGCCCTGGTTGTGCCTCTGCCTACCTCTTCGGGGATTACTTAGGCAATATTATTTTTGTTATTTTGATTATCTAGCAAATACCCAAATGTCATAGGAACATGTAACAATTTTTTATTAGTTGTGGTATGTGACAACTATTGATACTTATTTGATTTTATAATAAACAAGCTGCCCGGTACTAGCTTCGCTACGTACTGTTAGGCCGGACTCGGTGGTTGTTGTTTTAAAAAAGATTTTATTTAACAACACTTTATTTAACACTTTAGAAATGGAATTAATACGGATATCCTATTAATATTATAAATGCGAAGTTTGTATGTATGGATGTATGGATGTTTGTTACTCTTTCGCGCAAAAACTACAAAGCCGATTACGATGAAATTTGGTATGTAGGTAGCTGAAGACCCAGAATAACATATAGGCTACTTTTTATCCCGGAGTTCCCGCGGGATTGGGACTTACGCGGGTGAAACCGCGGGGCGCAGCTAGTAGAATTATAAAAGAAATAGTAGAAATAGTATAGAACCGATATAAAATGAGAGACTATTGGTCTCTTCGGAGATTGGAGCGTGACTGTGGGAACTCGGGATAGGATGGCAATTATATGGTCAGGCTGCTGATGAGGCAGTCTGGCCATCAGCATTATACATTACTATCCTAGGATAAACCAGTACGAAAAGTATAATAAATAATAATACACATAGATTATACCAGTATAATATACCTATACAGGACGCTACGTATATGACTACTATAAATGATCGCATTACTGACATAACACAACAAAACAAAAAAATGAAAAAAAAACAACTGAAAAAATTTCAATATTACAGCACAATAGCCGTCTGAAAAAAGTTTCAATTTGATTAAAAATACCCAACAACAAAATGATCCGCCATTCATTGAATTTATTTGTTACAAAAAATGTGATGAATGAAGAACTGCTATACCGATTTTGTGCAAACTTCACATAAACCATCCACTAAATAGTCCGAACAAAGCCTAAACATTTGGTTTGGATGGGTGAGCCCGTTCTTGAGTTTTAAAATTACAACGAAAAGTGGCATTTATTTTGATATAAATAGATAAGAGTAAATAAATTTCTATGTTTGGAAGCATTAGCAGCGCCCTTCTTTGCTTGCAAACTTTTATCTGGGGGAGTTTTGGCGCCATCGAGAGAAAAGATGGTAGAAGTTTTTTCTTAATTATTGAATTTAGTGTTAATATTGAGTGAAATTAGTCAATTTTGGTGGCATTTTGTACAATTTTGTTCAGTGAAAGAGCACAAATGAAATAATCAATATAAGAAGTTAGCGTATCGTGTATTTCCTTGTTGCCGCCAAATCTCATTAAAGAGCTTGAGCCACCGCTTTACCCAAGAGCCTGACATGACTTCCTGACGACTAATCACTGATGACTAATTATAATTAATTGAAATTGATATAAAATTCGATGCAAATTTCTACTTGACTAATGGCTAAATACTAACGTGAAGGCCTAAACCTAAAAAAAGAAAGAAAAACTTATCTGGGGCGCACTTTACTTTCGTTTTTTTTGACACTTCTACTACCATTTGGATAAGTCTTCAAATTGTATTAATATGTCTAGGCTCTACGAGAGAACTATGGACATCGTGACATGAACATGTATCTCCGGAGAACAGGCGATAACAACAAGCTGACGGATGGTCTCTACATATCTGACAACATTGTGGATTTGTATGTAGTTTTTTTAAGCACTTATGTTAAGGCAGCAAGTAAACAGATTTTTAGATGTAAAAAATCTATATTGGCTGTAGACACAATATTTCCTAAGAAAGTAAGAAAGAAAACATTTATTAACAGACTAAAACTTACCACACATAACTAATAAAAAAAATCAATTAGAAATCGTATCTAACTCTAAACACGAGGAAATTAAAGAACGTACAAAAAATGATAGTGAGATATAGAGACAGAGTGTAAAAAGCTCAGGAAAAGAGCACAAGGAAAAGCTCAGTATTTCTTGAGGTTTAGTCTATTTTAACACTGGTTTTCAGCTTTCCTGTATAAATACAGCTTAAGGTTGGAAATTGTGCGTTTCCAACCTGAGGGTGTGATGATAAGAAAATGGCGTAAGTTTATCCAACACCCAGCCCTCTAAACTGGAACACGAAATTCGTGGTCACTGACATTAGCAACAACAATAGGCAAGGCGGTAAAACCAGTCCATGTACAATACCTTATACAGTGAAACCTTGTTAATTGGGAATTTAGGAAGTAGGAAGTTGGATTTAGTATGCTTTATAGACGCTTTAATTTGCCCGGTTTTCCAATTAGACAGGTTCCAAAAACAGGTTTAAAATTTAGCTATTTCATTTACACAGGGTGATATATTATCTCACTTAGACAGGGAATTGAGCTACGGAGTCCCAATTATAGATGTAAACATCACAAAATCTTAGAAATGTAATATCATTTAACTAGGTCTGAAAAGTCCTATTAACCGAGGTAATTCAATGGTAAAGTGCTGGGCCCTAATTGCAGTTCTCAATAATACGGTTTCTTGCTAGTCTAGGTCCCAACAAAATAGGTTTCACTGTACTTGTTGGTACGGGCTCCTTTGAAGAATAGACCATCTGCCTTTCTGCCAGCTAACTCGTAAAAGGTGAGCATAGGCTTAACGTCACTAGCACTGTGAAATCCTACTAGGTGGTAGAGTTTCCCAGCGTCTCGCCCGGATTGGTACCACCGTCTTACCTATTCCTGCCTCCATAACGTCAGCGCTTGCTATTGCCGTGTTCTGGTTGGGAGGGTAAGGTAGCCGGTAAGCTTACTTTTGCTCGAGGCCTAACATCCCGGCTTCAGGTTGGCAACGCACCATTACCACCTTTGGTGTCTCTAGCCGACGTGAATTTCTTACCATCAGAAAATCCGTTTGCTTGTTTGCCTTCCACTATCACAAAAAAAAAAAATAGTTTATAGTTTAGGCAAACGTCTTCCAAAATCATCAAAATATAAAAAAATGAAATAACTATCTTCCATTCACTGCTTTGCCCGCATGACAAACAGTATAAAATCTTAAAAATTGTAATCTGTGTAATATTTTTACGTAAAAGGCATATAATCAGTGTAAATATATAACTGTAGGTAAATAGTAACAAACATGAATCAATCTTCACAAACGTTCACAATTATGTTATCAATAGGATAACATAAAAAACGCAAAAAAGCAGACAGGTTATCGACGTCTGTGTTCTAGTAGTACAGGTGTTGGCCTTGACTTCATGTGGTCCCAGTTTCGATTCCCGGGTAGGACAACAAAAAGATAATTTGGTTTTTCAATTTTCTAATAAAAGAAAGTTGCTCGGTATTGGACATGTGCCCGGTTGACGATAGGCTTGCCACCTTTCACATTGTGGGACTTAGTGTCTTCGGCTAGACGTGGGTGCCCTGGTTGTGCCTCAGCCTACGTATTCGGGGATATAGGCGTGATGATACAAGAGATTAATTTATCTTGTGAACACAAATATTTTAATGTTGCTACCTAAATAGTAGCTGGTCAGTATAAAAATACTCTTAAGTATAAAAATATTCAAGAAGTTTTAGAAAAGGCAATAAGTTTTAATTTGCACTTTTATTGCTAGTTTAATTAAAACTCTAGCTGAGATCGAGAAATGACAATTATACGCTCAGTAAGAACTTTTAATAATTATACTCAGACGTTTTATGACAACGTCGAAATGTTATTGAATTATGTAAATCATGGTAAATCTATATGTACGTGTTTGCTACATGGATATAGATTTAGACTTAAGAGGGCCCTTCCGGGCATCAACGTGTTCGCGTTGAAAAGCTTGTTGTTTCATTCGGTAAGAAAAAGAAGCTCAGCGAAAAAAGAGAGATAGCGACTGAGAGCTCGGTTTGCATTCGGTAACTTTAAAAAAGTGAGACACGATAACATTTAACGAAAAATAAAGTGAATAAATTTCATAAACATGTTCCAGGAGATACGTGTTTTTCAGAAATCCTTACAAGTTCGTGAAATAAATGTTTGTCATTTAGAGCCTCTATTACATTTGCGAGGTTTCAATGAAAATATTTTATTTATTTTTACTATAAAGAGTTAATTATAAACGGCCAAAGTTCAGGCAAAAATTGTAAAAAAAATGCAGAATTGGTTTCTCTAAATTCAGATTTTTTGTTACCTTAGAAACATAGGTATAGTTGCAAAAAAAACCAATTAGTTCAAAAGTTCCAAAGATCGATCTGTTACAAAGCCATAATCACGTACGAGCGTTTGTATGGAAAAGAAGTCGGGTTGGCCGCCCTTAAGCCTGGTCCCTATAATCAACGAACCGTACCTTCAGTTTGACTGTTGGTAATTTGACTAAAAGTAATTAAGCGTTGCTCATACTTATACAAAATGTTTAGAGTTAATAATCGAAAACGAATGACAGTAGTTAGATTTTATAATATTCAAGTGTCCTCACGCCCATATTTCCTACGAGGTAGGCAGAGGCACAACATGACTAGCCGAAGATACTAAGTCCCACAATGTCATGAACAGTACTTAATTACTATAGTGGGTGTTTCAGTATAGTAATTAACTTGTTATTAAAACAATGGTTTATTGGAGATTTTTTTTATTTTAGATTGCTATTCGATCTCCACTTGAAATATATACCGAATTTGTTGAATGCTGAGGTGGTTTTCACACTGGCTTCTAATGCGCTTCAATTGGAACTAGATCTACGGAAGATGATCATCGATACCGATTACGTGGTGATAAGAAACTCCTCCAACTTGTTTCAGTCTAGGGAACAGGACATGTACAAATCTTCACCGTTCACCTCTCAACAAGTCCAGTATAAAGGAAAATTAACGTAAGTTTTTTTTACATAGAGTCAAAGTTAGTAAGTTTGCGTACTTACTAATATTATGTATAAAATATTTGTATGCATATATGATTATAACCACAAATTTACTGTAATTTAAGTATATATATATATATATATATATAAAGTATCTTCACGCCCATATCCCTGAAGAGGTAGGCAGAGGCACAACCTAACTACCATAATAAAACTAAAAATAATAAAACTAACTCCCATAATGTGATAGGTGGCAAGCCTATCGCCAACCGGGCACGTTTCCAATCCCGACCAACATATTTTTTTATTAGAATTTTTTTATTAATTTAAGTATATAAATATATGTAACATGCAAGTGAGTCCGCAGGCATCAGCTAGTTATGTTATAAGCAATAAGCACATTAGTAAATAAATGGTACTGTTTTTTATGTATATACCTATTACAAAATGATACAGACAGACAAAATTATTCAGCTCTCCACCTTTTACTATCTCTTTAAATAAACTATTCGCACTAGTGGTGGCAGAGTGCTATACAGCAACTTGCTCTAGTAGAGATCCACCGCCCTACCTATTCCTGCCGCCATAATGACTCTGTCAGTTCCAGTGCGGAGGGCAGTCTAGCCAGTAGACGTGCAATAGACCTAACATCCCGGACACAAGACAGCGACGCACCTGTAACATCTATGGTGTCTACAGGCCACGGTTATCTCTTACCATCAGGAGTGCCGTGTGCTTGTTCGCTGACCTCTCACATTCAAAAAAGGGCTTATAGATTGTGTCTACGGAACTTCACTGAATTACTTACGCAGCCTAGATACACCAAAGGTGGCAATGGTGTGTTGCCAACCTGAGGCCGGGCTGTCAGGCCTCGAGCAAAAGTAAGTTTACCGGCTACCTTACCCTCCGAACCGGAACACGTCAACAGCAAGCACTGGGCGTTTAGGTGGCAGGAATAAAAGAATCCCCCGTGATGACCGGGCTCCTATTCCTGCCGTCTTAACGTCAATGCCTGCTGTTGACGTGTTTCGGTTGGAGGGTAAGGTAGCCGGCAAACTGACTTTTGCTCGATGCCTTACATCCCGGCCTCAGGTTGGCAACGCACCATTACCACCTTTGGTGTCTCTAGGCGACGTGAATTTCTTACCATCAGGAAATCCGTCTGTTTGTTTGCCTTCCAATATTATAAAAAAAAGAATAGGTAAAGCGGTGGTACCAATCCGAACGAGTCGCTGCGAAACTCTACCACCTAGTAGGATGGCACGGTGTTAGTGACGGTAAGCCTATGCCTGCCTTTTACGCGCTGCCTGGTAGTAAAGCAGACGGTCTATTCTGCAAAGGAGCCCGGACCAATACATTAGCTATGGTATTTAGAGATTTATAAGATAATTTTACTTTCAGGATTGTAGCGGAAGGGTGTGTTTTGGTCGGCTATACAGTAACGAAATTAAGCGCTTACTCTGTAGACCTTGGCTTTGATACATTTTGCGTGACCAATTGCCAGTTCAGTGTCGAGGTAAAGTGTCTATATATCTAGATGAATAGCCAAATGTGTTGCTAAGGGTAAAATTCGAGGACGCCGTGACATATCAGGCTAATATTACCACTTTTTATTTTCGTTTAGGCACTAGAAAAGCTTTAATAGAGAAAAAGCTAGAATAGGAAATCCTATGTACAAAAATCAATCTCTGTTCGTTAGTCTCGCTAAAATTCGAGAACGGCTGAACCGATTCGGCTAATTTTGGTCTTGAATTATTTGTAGAAGTCTAGGAAAGGTTTAAAAGATAAGAGAAAAGAAAAAAAACCGCGAAGAAACTAGGAAAAAGAATATGTTTTCCCATACAAACAGAACGGGTGGAACGAAGTTTGCTGGGACAGCTAGTCTTATTCGTTACCGTACTTCTCCGAAACGGCTTGACCGATTGTCATGAAATTTTGTGAGCATATTGAGTAGGTCTGAGAATCGGCTAACATCTATCTTTTATA